>JASDQU010272808.1:989-15203 GCA_032191745.1 Picea mariana
TAAAATAAGAGGCAACCACAAAATGCTACGATAAAATATCTTTCTTGCCCAATTCCTCAGCTACTAGCATTATGATTAATCTAGAGTGAAAAGGATAGAATCTACATCTTTAGATTTGGCCTGTATCCTGTCTGACATCTTACCTATGCTCCTCAACAAGTAATAAGGAATAGTCATCTCAACCTTACCAGTAAAATGTAGCAACAATCTTATATGGTACTAGTATAATGTGTTGAATCTCCCTTCACAAGTAAAATATCTCTGTATGATCTTCAATAGTCTGTCAAATTGTTCAATCAATTGGCTCCTTGGCATACTTTTGGATAGGCCATTGGCTTGAAATTTGGGTTTAAAGAGATATTTTGCATAATCTGAACTCAAATCCATCGCTTTGAACCACCTTTCACCTGTAATGGGGATCCCTGTTGCAGCTGAGATGGAGGCTTCAGTCACTTCAAACTCCAAATCCCCAACCTTAGTTTTCTTACCATCAAACTGCAATGCAAACTGTCTTGCTACCTCTGGATGGCCTCTCTACATGTTCTGACAAAATAAGAGGCACCCTACTCTTTGAAAGACCTCTCTTGCCATGGGTTTTGTGTTAAAAAGAAGCATGTTCATTGGTTTTTTCCTAACTATCTTGCCTCCTTTATGTGCCTTCTTCGATTTAGGGGTCTCCATGACTCAGACTGAGGGATCTGTAACGTTTTGGTAATGATTAGGATACTTTGAATGGGGTTTCAAATATGTAAGGTTGACCCTATGCAACTGAGAAAAATGTTTAATTTCGAGATGAAAGGAGGCAGGGGAAGCAACAAGAGGTTAAGCAGTGCCTCTAGGTAGCACAACGCATATGCAGAGGGTAAACTAGTCTAAAGATTACAACTTCAAGGGCTAAGGTAGACAACATAAATCTGACTCATATATGGACCATGAGGTTTACAGGTCTAAAAAAGAGAGGATATAAGGCTATCATACAAGGATGAATCTTTTACCGCTGTGTAAACTTTAGAAAAAAGAAAACCTGAGCACAAATTTCCTGTGAAGATTAATACACAAAGGAGGTATCAATGGGTACCTGCATAGTAGACACATGTTGAGCTCTCCAATGCAATATTAGGATGAAAATGATGAAACTTCAGCCCTGGAATCTCACACAGTAGTAATATTTGGTTGACATGTGGTCACCTGATCAGAGCTGGCGAATTCACGTAATGCATCATTGTTGTGTTTTCAAAATTAGAAACCGTTATCCAAGAACATAAATGCGAGATCTTTTGAAGGCTATTTAACCAACTTTTGGCGCTGAAAACAAGGAATATGGTATTGGTCGTGGCAATCATGACTTGGGGTGGTGGTATGATAAACATGACAGGCACTACAAAACTTCTTGATGAGTAGGCAATGCTTCCAATTCAAAAATATAATTAGATAGGTAAACGAGGACAATGAGGCATTCTTGTGAGGTCATGAGTGAGGAGGGAGGTGTGTCACATCATCTTGATCATGGGAGGTATCAACCTAGGGGAAAATCATGAAAGAGACCAAAAAGAATAAACCATGAGCTAAAAGGGTTCAATGATCAAAAATCAAATTTGGGATCAAAACATGAGCTATGAATCAAAAAATTTAGTCATCCAAGGGGTCCTATCAAACATAACTTTAAAGGGATGAAAAAACTAATTTTTTATTTAAAAAAAATAAAAAATATATAAGGCTTTAAAAAAAATAAAAACAAACTAAAAGACCCAAGGCAATTTAGTGTGATAATAGGACCTTTGATATAAGATAGAGATGATTCATCTCCTCCCTTCTATACATCACTGAACATAAATGATAAGGTGATGCATAATTGTTTGATGGACTTAGGGGCATCCCACAATCTCATGCCCAAAACTGTTATGGATAAACTTGGATTAGAAATCACAAAGACCTACCATGAATTATATTCTTTTGAATCTAGGAAAGTGAAGTGTCTTGAGGTCATTAAAGATCTGGTTGTGACCTTGTTTCAGCTACCCATGAAAGGTGTAGTCATGGATATCGTGGTGGATGATGTCCCCCCCAATTTTGGTATGTTCTTGTCAAGAGATTGGATAAAACTACTTGAGGGAACCTTGTAGATGGACCTATCATATGCTACCATTCCTGTGTTTGGGGGGGAGCATAGAATACCTTAAATGGAATCTCAGTTCGCCTACATTATTAGTGACAAAGAAAACCCCACAAATCATCCTATTTTTTCTCTTGATACTAATTTGGGATCCAACATATTGGAGCTCACTGATGCTCTTGAACCTCCCCTTAAAATCATAAAACAATCTGTTACCTTTTGTGAAGATTATCCTCCAACCACCTCTGTTTGGAAGATGTTCTTTGATGGAGCCTCTTCTATGGAAGGTGTTGGTGTTGGAGTGGTGTTTGTTTCACCTACTCAAGAAACTATATCTTTTTCATACAAACTAGAATTTGAAACTACTAATAATGTGGTAGATTATGAAGGTCTTGTCTTGGGATTGAGGGTTGAAAAAGACATGGGGATTGAAGAGATATCAGTACTTTGGGATGCTAAATTGATTTTCCATCAGATCAAAAATATTTATCAAACTAAGCACCCTAGGCTTAGATCTTATAGAAATGAAGTGTGGGACCTAGTGGACGGTTGTTTCTTAGCTTTCAACATTTCATTTATTCCAAGAGAAGGGAATACCATGGTTGATTATTTGGTTGTATCAACAAGAAATTTCAGAGTCCCCTTTCCACCCAAATTCAAGTATGATGTAGAATTCAAATACAGACCCTCTATACCTGACAATGTCAAGCATTGGAAGGTGTTTGAAGATCTTGAGATTAAAAATTTCTTGAGACTGTTGATGAGTTTTCTGCATTACACATTGATCAGGATCACGACTCTGAAAATAATCCTCATGATGATGTTTTCCTTCATAAAATTGCTAATCATTATATTGTGCAGTTCCCTAGAAACCACATTCCAAAAGGACTAGTTCCTTTGGAAAGATTATTTGACATAAATGATGTGGCAGTGAAGGGAAAAGGGTCAACTGATGATATTGATGTAATTGAGTGCAATGTGGGCACATAAAAGGATCCAAAATATGTCAAGTTGTCAAGTAGACTGTCAAGGGAGAAGAGGACTGAATATACTGAGTTGTTAAAATCATTTCCTAATGTGTTTATTTGAACTTATGCATATCTCAGAACGTATGACACGATCATTATAGAGCACAAGATCCCTTTGAAAGAAGAGACCAAACCTTTCAGGAAAAATTTGAGGCAAATAAATCCTTTGTTGCTTCCTGTGATGGAAAAAGAGGTAAAAAAAAATTTAGATGCTAAAATTATTATTTCTTTGAGGTATTCTGAATGGGTGGCCAACTTGATCCCAGTGAGAAAAAAGAATGGAGAAATCATACTTTGTGTCAATTTCTGGAATCTGAACAGAATCTCTCAAAAAAGATAATTACCCTTTGCCCAAGATGGAGCACATATTATAGAGGGTGACAGGTGGATCTAGGATGTCCATGATTGATGGATTTTATGGCTACAATCAGATCTCTGTCTTTCCAAAATATAGAGAGAAGACAACCTTTACCACTCCTTGGGATACATTCATGTACGCTAAGATGCACTTTGGTTTGATGAACACAGGGGAAACCTTTCAACGAGCCATGGACATAGCATTTATTGGAGAGAAGGACAAGTTTGTAGTTATCTATTTAGATGATATAAGAGTGTTCTCACAATATGATAAAGAACACTATGATCATTTGAAAAAGGTTTTCTTGAAATGCAAAAAAATTGGTCTCTCTTTAACCCAAAAAAGTCATTGTTTTCCATGAAGGAGGGAAAATTATTGGGGCATATTGTGTCAGCTGAAGGGGTAAGGATTGATTCCAGCAGGGTAGAAGCTATCAAAACCTTGTCACTCCCTAGATCCAAGAAGGAGTTTCATTCTTTCTTGGGAAATATTAATTTTTTGAGAATGTTTGTTTCAAATTTTGCTGAGTTGGTGAAGTATATTACAACCATGTTGAGAAAAGGAAATGAAATCAAATGGAATACTGAATCCCTTAATTATTTTGACCAAATAAAGAAATCCTTGACTAAATCCCCTGTGCTCATTAGCCTAGACCACTCCAAGGATTTTCTAATTTTTTCTTTCGCTTCATTTGAAACAGTAGCAGTTGTTTTATTGCAAAAGAACGCTGAAGGCTTAGAGAGGCCCATTTCTTTTTTCAACATGGCATTGAGAGATGTTGAATTAAAGTATGACATTATGGATAAACATACCTATGCATTGATTAAATATCTCAAGGATTTTATATTTTATGTGCTGCATTCAAGAGTCATTGCATATGTCCCATCAACTTCTATAAAGGAAATTCTCATTCAACCTGATATAGACGGTAAAAGGAGCAAGTGGATTGCTAAAATCCTTGAATTTGATCTTGATATTTATCCCACCAAATTGGTTAAAGGCCAAGTTCTAGCCAAGTTGTTGGTTGAATCTAATTGCTTAGATTTGGGGGTAAATCTCATCAACACTTTCTCATAAAATTAGCAGGTCGAATTGTCTGACAAAGGTTCTCAAATCAACCCTCCATTGGCAGATTACAGCTGGTACAAGGACATTATATTTTTTCTACAGAAATTGCAACCTCCCAATGGTATGGAAAAGAACAAGGTGAGAGGCTTAAATCTCAAATAAATTAAATACTGTCTTATTGATCAAGTCTTGTACTGAAAATATCCATTAGGAGTGATTTTGAGATGCCTGGACCAACAAGAAGCCCAACAGATTATGTCTTATTTTCATGATAGTTTATGTGGGGGGAATCATTTTTGGAGGACCATGACATATAAGATTATCAGGGATGGATACTTATAGCCTATTCTATTCACCGATGTTTGTGCTAAGATCAGATCCTGTGTCAAGTGTAAAAAATTCTCTGGAAAGCGTCAGCTCAAGTCTTTTCCATTGAAGCCTGTGGTAGCTTCAGGACCCTTTCAGAAGTGGGGCCTATATTTTATTGGGGAAATACATCCTGATTCCAGTGGCCAACATAGGTGTATATTGACTTCCACAAATTACTTTACCAAGTGGATAGAAGCTATCCCTACAAGGAATGCTTCCCACAAAGTGATCATTGGCTTTCTTGATGATATTATGGCAAGGTTTGGTTGTCCGAATAGAATTTTTACTGACAATGTTGCATATTTAAAGGATGAACCATTGATCCAGTTCTGTGAGCATTTTGGAATCACATTGATTCACTCAACTCCTTACTATACCCAAGGGAATGGACTAGCAGAGTCCTCTAACAAGATCCTTATAAATATCATCCAAATACTGTTAGAGGACAAGAAAGCATGGGATTCCAAGCTCAAATTTTCTTTGTGGGATGACATAGTGACAACAAAGAGATCCCTTGGTATTTCTCCTTTCCAGCTTGTGTATGGAGTTTAGGTCATATTTCCTTCTCAGCTTGCCTTTCTCCTGGAAATTTTTTTCCAAGAATATCAAGGAGATCTAGATGATATGATCAGAAGAATAGAACAACTAGTGGAAGTGCAACAAACTCGAGAGCAACTTCTGGATAAAGAACATGACCATCAGCAAAAGATCAAGCAGGCTTTCGCCAAAAAGGTAAATAAAGAGGACTTTCAACTACGAGACTTTGTTCTCAAGTGAGATGCACCAAAGTAATACAAATACAAGCACAGTAAATTTGAAGCCTTATGGATTGGCCCCTTCAAAATTTCTGAGGTATTCTCGAATAACACTTACAAGTTGCAAAATTTGGAGGCTGAAGAAGTTTTTGGTGGCCCTGTCAATGGGCATTTTCTCAAAACATACTTTGCTTGAGCCATGTATGGCTTCCCATGCCATTGTAAATATCATCTTTATTTTATTTTTTGTTTTAATAATTGACCCCATAGCCCTAGGATAAGGCACTGAAACTACTAGTTCTTGGCAGCCTGCAGGGATCGTCCCATCCCATGTGGAGCCAAGGTTATCACACTAAGTTTCCTTGGGTCTTTATCCCTTAGTTTTGATTTTTATAAGCCTTTAGATTTTTTAATTTTGATTTGTCTCTTAAATGTGTGATTTACTTAAATGAATTTGATAAATAAAGGTTTAATTCATGGCTCAAAATTTGATCCTCACATGAACTTTTTGCCTAGGTTCATTTTCATGACTTATGTTTTGATCCCCTTCATGATTTGACACTAATTTTGATTTACTCCATGACCAGCTCGACTTGACATGTCACCCTCCTTACTCATGCCTCCATAGCCTTTCCATGTGTGCCTTTGTCCTATGCTTACTAGTCAAATCATTGTTTGAAAAGGAGCATTGCCAACTCACCAGGAGTTTTCGTAGCGCACTCCCTGTCCTTCATCTTTCACCATGATTTGTGATTATTGCATTGATGCTATCTCTTCCTCGTTTTAAGAACCAAGGTTAGTTAAAACATGCCTTCGAGGATTCATCTTTATGAGCTCTGCTAACGGTTTTCAAATTTTGAAATCTCAAATTTCTGCGCTGCACAAATTACCAGTTCGGACCAGTTGGCAGTGGCACTACCAAATCAGATGTTGAGGTGGATTTGAGGGCTGAGTTGCTCGTGATATTTTCCTAATATTTCACTGAAACTCTAAGTTTTCATCATTCTCTAGGTATTCCATGATTTCCCCCCTCTGCATATCAATTTCAAGGAGAATTTATCATTCAAAGTTTTGGTAACTATCATGCCTGCATAGATGGAGGAGATATTTTCCTCACTCCTTCCTATAAGTTTTCCTTCCACTCAAAACTGCAGTTACCATCACCTGGTATTGGTCTTAAGACATCTAGTCGCCATTTCTCCCGATATCTCAGTGTCCAAGAAAGTTTCATCTTCTGTATGTGTAGTGTGTTACTCAGAAACGCTACTAAAATGATGCTTATTTTTCCCCTACCTCCTCTATATTTTGAATTGGACTATTTTCGACTCAGTTTTCAAAGAAAATTACAGTGTATCCCTTCACCATATGATTTTTCCTCAGTTTTAATTTCTGTAGATAGTAAAGGGAGAGAAATTCATAGCCGGTGTTTCCTAAGCTAGCAATCAGTCTGAGTTAGGGAGAATTCTTGGAAAGGGGCAACCACTCTTCACTATCAGATTCTTTTGAAGTCTGACTCTTTGTGTTCCTTATCATCACCACTCCATAGCTCTTAAGCTTTCATCCTAAACTATGTAGACTCCTCAGAAGAAGAGGTCACACAAGGGAGGTAACATGGTTATAATTGATCCTACAAACATGCATTTATTCGAGGCAGAGCCCATGGATAGAGAAGTTTTCAAAAGGGTGGTCTACCTCACTTTTTGCCAAAATATGCAAAGAGGTCATCCTGAGATGGCAAGACAGTTTTCCTTACATTTTGATGCCCTGAAGACCAAGGTAGGGGACCTAGAGTTTGATGTGTCTGAGACCTCTATTTCAACATCTACAGGGATACCTGCCATTGGGGATAATTGGTTTAAATCCATTGCCTTGGATGCAGCCCTTGCCAAAGACTTTCTTAAGCCTAAATATAAAACTGACAATCTATCCAAAGGGGTACCAAGAAATCATCTGGTTGGATGATTTGATAAAATATTGAGGATCATTCAAAGGTACTTTACATGTGAATGGAGGTTCAATACACTATACTATTACCATATAAGGCTTTTGCTGCATTTTACTGGAAAATTTGAAATGAGCATTCCCTTCTATTTGCTAAGGACCATAGGCAAGATGTCAGACAGGGTTCAATCAAAATCAAAGGCTGTGGATACTAGCATTTTTCATTCTAGATTGATTAGCATGTTGGTTTCTGAAGAGCTGAGAAAGAGTAACATCTCATGGGAACACTTCATTACTGCTACTCACATTAAATTGGACATAGAATCTACTCCTCAGTCATAGATAGAAATCCCTTTTCCATCCACCAGTGTTACTCCAACATGTGATAGCAAGAAAAGAAACAGTAAATCTCTTGTTCAAGATCAAGAAGCCATTAAGGAGGCTGCAAGAACTGAGGAGGAGGCTTACCATTCTCCACAGAGATACCTTTCACCCCCTCCTACACCATAACTAGAAGAAGTCTCTTCCTCTACTAAAGTCATAGCCAAGAAAGGAAGGAAAATACACTTCTCTTGATCCCCTTCAACAACTAGAACTAAGAGAAGAAAGCCTTTCACAAGGTCATCAACTCTCAAGGAGGCTATTGAAGAACATGTCCTACCAAAGGTTTCTTTTCCAAAGAAGAAGAAGGATAAGGGTGAATTCATTGAGAAGTCTATGGCTTCCATTCTGAAGAATAAGAAAGACAAGGGAAAAGGCATTGAGAAGCATGTTGAGATAGAAGAAGTAATCCCTACACAATAGGAAGATGAAGCCATAAAAAAACCTGTCGAGACTGTCCACATCACCAATCCACCTAGCAAACAGACCTTCAAAAGATTGATTAAACAACTGAGGGAGGATAGAAAGGAGGTGGCTCGTCTGAAATCTGAAGCCCTATCTGAAATAATTAAGATGAATGAACTTATGGATGGCTATAGCCACTCTCTTGATTTAGAAATATTTGTAGCAAGAAGATACCAACCTCTTCATAAGAAACTCAGGAACCTCTATAGACAAAACAGATACTTTCAATCTCATAACAAAAATCTCAAAGCAGAGTTACAACAATTCCAAGATGAGGTGGATCAAAGAAACTTGAATGTGTTGGTCGAAGATATTATTGAAAAAGAGAAGTCAGTAGATAAGGAAATCATAGATCCAATGAAGAAACATGTTCCTTCTAAAGGGAAGCATGCTGATGTGCCAAAGGGAAGTCCTCCTTCCACAAGAAGGAGCCTCAGGTTGATAAAGTGATTGGTGAAACGTGAGCTCCATTTTTGGGAATGGCCCATTTTTGCAAGAATAAGTAATTAAGGGAATACTAATTTTTCCACCTATATAGGCTTCTAATGCATACTTCTCAAAGTTTTTGGTGTTATGCAAAGAATTAATCTTGTCAATAGTAGAAGAACAGACATTCCGTAGCGCTATGGCTCTACGGAATTGTCTAATTTTCATGTCCTATTAGTCTGCTGCCTCTAACACTGTCTAATCACCTAAGACTGATGTAGCGATGGCATTGCTAACTACCCAGGGGTGCTACCAAATCTATAAGCATTGTAATTTTGTGCTTCAAATTCAGTCAAGGTGCTACCAAATTGTACGTAGACACACAGGAAGGGGCTGCTGAAATTTTGGATAGAGGTCAAATTCAACATAGAAGCACACATGTGTGGCGCTACTAAAATTTTGGATAGAGGAAAAATTTTGACAGAGGAACATAGGTGTGGCGCTACCCATTCGACATGCCTAGTTCAGAGTTCGTGCTACAGAATTACATGGAATTTGGTAAAGGTACTACAAAGGCTCTCTACCCAGAGCGCTACCAAATGACACTTCCAACAGGTACTAGGAATCAAGGGGGCTCGAATTATCATCTTTTTGAATGATATATGATAGCATTTGGGAGCATGATGACAATTACAAGCCTCTGAATGACACTTGGCATGCAAAGAGATGTGCATCAAAGAAGATCAAGTCAGTTCAAAGTTGGTTGGATCAACAACCAACATATTCCTTTTTTATAGCACAGTTGTTAGTTTAAGCTGTTAGATGAAATAACTACTTGGATATTTTCATGGGAGGAAGGCCAGCTCCCACCTCCAGTTGTTTCCTTCCCTTTTGTTATAAATAGATAGTCTAAATTCTTTACTAGGTTCGAATGGTTGAGCTAGGCTCCCTTATGCTATAATATTTTGATGAAGCTTCTGTGAACTAGTTATGTACCTGATTTGAGACATATTGATTAATAGAAGTCATATTTCTTACTCCATCTTATTTTCCTCTGATTCTGAAGCATTCATGCTTGAAAGATTCACATGAATTATTGTAGTGATATTATGATGGATGTTTGATTATAATATTATTATGATGTTTCTTTAGTGTCCTTAAACTTTGAATTCAAGAAGATATTGTGTTTTGAGATTTTCTTCCTTAGGTTTCTTACAGACTTGATTCCTATAGAAAAACTCTACATTTTTCTCACCAAAGTCTTCCCTCTATTCACCTTTACTCCCACCTACTGACTGAAGTTAGCCAAGACCTCAATTGCCTGTGCATGCTAGCCCAGATTTCTAAGTTAGAACATTATTATCTTGAGTGTTATCCATTTGACCTCTTTGAAACTAATTTACATTTACACATAACCTGATGGGTACTGGGCTTACCTTCTATGTAATCTGAGGGTGATTGCTAGTGCTAACACAAGGTCTCTTGGTTGATCCCGCTAAAATTGTTGTCATAGTTAACTTACCACCAACAAAGTTAGTGCACCATTTGAATAGTACATTCATCCATAAAGGGTATTATAGAAAGTTCATAAGGGTATATCCATAGATCATCGTTGTAACATCGCTGACCACCCAGGCTAGGAATGATACACAAGAGAACACTTGTGTTCTCTTTGCGGAACATGCTGTAACATACCCAACATCCAACTGAGCTATGCTACATAAAATTTTCAAACTGCATGCAATTAAAATATATACACACAGAACTCTTGCGGATATATATATATAAAATGTAAACATACAAATACATATGTAAATGCAGAGATTCACATGGAAATAACAATAAATGTATACATGCAACATATACAGGAAATACCCATAAATATACAGACAGTTCTAACCACACATAGGATAAACCCATAAAACTAAACACGTAAATAATAAGGCATCATGTAAATTATCACACAATTGACACTCATATTCATAATAATATCACTATCTGTGTGCAGACTTTCCACGAACCTCCCAGCCTTAGACCACACTGCTCATCACTCTCAACAGTGGTTCACACCCGAGCTGGGAATAAACTCCACCTGGGTAAATGGATTCCTAAACAGGATAATGGTTCGTAGACAACATGAAATAATTCGTCACATGTACCTACTCAAACTAACAACCTACAGTCCCTCATTCCCCACATGCCTATCCCACCCCAGGAAGTGTGCCCCTTCTCGTCTCAATAGTCCTTCGGTGCCCCACTTCCTTTTTGGGCTTCAACAACAGGCCAGACAACAAGTCTTAGAGCCCTGTAGTTGTAGTTTAGCAACCTTAGGAAATAAATTACCATCAATACTCTAACCTAGAGAGAAATTTCTCACGGGCCTAACAACCGGCCTCTTCAGTCTAGCTCCTAAGCTAACCAACTACATCAACAATTCTGGCTATGGATCTAGGTTCAAATAAAATGACAGGAAAGTATGCAGGATAGATGACTGTGTGAGTGAATGCTCATGGTATGGCTCAATGGATGACTGAATGATGGAAGAAAATGATGGAAAATGAATTAAGTCCAAACAATATGTATGCATGTCCCCAACTTGACACTTGTCATGTTGGGAGATACTTTGGCTCACTTTTCCCCAACTTTAGAACTTAGGATAAAATAATTATCCATACTTTATGATTTAAGAAATATTAATATAATATTCCTTTTTGGCTTAAGCTCCCTAGCTTATCCCCTTTTCTTTAACTTTTAGCCCCCACCCTTTCCCTACTAGTGCAGTTTAGCCCCCTAGACTTTTTTATCATGGTCAGTCTGCACGCAATGATGTATTTTATATTAATGCTGAGGCATATACAAAAGTAGGCACACTGGCCTTTAAAATCTAGGCTCTCTGACATAATAATCACAAAACTATCTCACCAGCCTAAAAAACACAACATATACACAAAGGTTCCCTGGCCTCAAAGTCGCACTCACTTAAGTTATTGCATGTGGTATCCTAGAATGTGCACACTTCCTCACTTTACTGAGCAGTACATGCACACACTATGGCATGAAAGGTGCATACAAAATGATATCAAACAACTCACCATCTTAAGCACATTTTCATTTACATTACAATTAGGTTCATCCTAGGGATATTACAATCCCCTCCCCTTATTTGTGCATTGTCCTTAGTGCATTATGTACTCATACACAAAAAAAATTCAAAAATCCTCAAAACGATGTGGGTATTCTTCCTGCATTGCATCCTCATGCTCTCAAGTAGCGTCCTCAGGACTGTACCAGGTCCATTGGAACTTTACAAGCCCTATGGATCGATTCCAGATCTGTTTGATTTTCCAGTCCAGAATGTGTACTAGATGCACTTGTAAAGCATGTTCTTGCTCCATCTGGATCACATTCCAATAAAGAACATGATTAACATAAGGTATATATTTCTTGAGAAATGATACATGGAATACATTATGAACAAACATAGATGTAGGCAATGAAATCATATAAGCCACTGGACCAATCCTCTCTAGTATTTCAAATGGACCACAATAGCGAGCTGCCAACTTTGAACAATTTCCCAACTCCAGGGAACTTCTGTTGGCTTTCACTTTCAAGAATACATGGTCTCCCACTTTAAATTCCCTGTGAGTTCTACCCTTATCATCATAGATTTTCTTCCTGTCTTGGGAAACCTTTAATTTTTATTTATTTATATCATTTGCTCCTTCATTTTCCTGATTAAATATGGCCCAACCACTGCTCTATCTTTTGGTTTATCCCAACTTACTGGTGTGTTTCACTTTCTTCCATAAAGTGCCTCAAACGGACTCATCTTTAGAGATGTTTGGTACCCATTGTTATAAGAAAACTCTACCAAGTGTAGGTAGTCTTCCCATTTTTATGGTTTATCCATCACATACATCCTCAACATATATTCAATCACTTGATTCACCCTCTCTGTTTGTCCATCTGATTATGGATTATACGTTGTACTAAAATTCAAATTTGTTCCAAATCCATTAAATAATCCTTTCCAAAATTTTGAGGTAAATTTTGGATCTCTGTCAGACACAATTGTCTTGGGTATGCCATGCAATCGAGCAATTTCTCTCATATAAACATCAACAATGTTGTTTGGCTTGTGAGTGAGCTTGACTGGAATAAAGTGGGAAGCCTTAATAAGCTTATCTGCCACTACCATGATATAATCATATTGTTTTTTTGTTATGCGAAGTTTGGTAATGAAATCCATTGTCACAACTTCCCATTTCCACTCAGGAATGGGTAAGGGTTGTAGCAAACCATCTGGGTGTCTATGCTCAACCTTTACCTTCTAACATTCTAAACATTTGGCAATAAAATCAGCAACCTCTTTCTTAATTCATGGCCAATAATATTGCCTCTTCACAGTTGCAATAGTTTTCTGATAACCTGGGTGCTCAACATAAGGTACATTATGCATTTCCCTCAATATCAGATTTTTCAATTCATTAGAATTTTGTACATAAATTATGCCCTTGTACATTATAATTTCATCATTATCTAAATTATATTCTTCAATTTTCTGCTGCAAATTACCTCGATGTAATTTTGCCATTAATTCCTTGTATTGTAAATCTAATTTGACAGCCTCTATAATTACACCTTTAAAATCTGATTGGTACATGCTAATGGATGTAGCATGTAATTCATGCACTCTTGTGCTGAGTGCATCAACCACTTTGTTCTCTTTCCCCTTGATATGATTTATATCAAAGTCATGTTCACTTAGAAATTCTAACCATCTGCTTTGCCTAGCATTTAGAGTTGTCCAAATAAATATTTCAAACCATTATGGTCTGTCCTCAGTTCAAACATTTTCCCCATGAGGTAGTTTCTCCATTTCCTCAAGTCATGCACCATGGCTTCCAACTCCAAATCATGAGTGGCATAGTGTCTTTCATGCTCCTTCAACTTCCTTGATTCATAACATATAAAAAACCCATTTTGAGTGAGGAATCCACCAAGTCCTTCTTTACATGCATATGTGCATACAATGAAGTCTTCATTTGGGTCTGCAATCCTTAGTATTGTAGCACTTGTTACTAATTGTTTCAAATGTTGGAAACTCTTTTCACAATCCAATGTCCAATGAAACTTCACACCCTTCTTTTGGAAGGAAGTCATTGGGTGTGAAATCTTTGAGAATCCTTCAATAAATGTCCTATAGTAGCCTACAAGACCCATGAATGATCTCACCTCTGCCACATTATTTGGCACTAACCATTCTCTAATGGCTTCTATCTTCTCAGGATCCACTTCCTTTGAAAT
>JASDQU010272809.1:0-14252 GCA_032191745.1 Picea mariana
CATAAGAAGATTCCAGATTTAATCGCCCATCAACGGCTGGTGGAGTATAATCTACATAAATAGAATAAATGCGGAGGCCATTCAAATAAGTTTTTATATGTCCTCACCCTTCAAGTTTATTATACTCAAATAGGTAGGTGCCCATTTTGATTCCTTAGTCTCCAAGTTAGTTCCTCCCTTCAAAGCTAGTCACATGGAAAATCAAGCATTTTGATTACTTTCGGATTGGCTTACGGGCCAAATTATGTGGAGAAGCATCTCCATGGACCCCACTGTCACCATTACTAATGTTTAATATTTAAATATAGCATATTAATTATGAGTTTTATAAGGTTATCATTAATATTATGAAGGCAAAGGTAGTGTTTCATTTAAGTAATTGAGTTTGTTGGACAAAAGCATTGAACTTGTTTAGATCGACTTAGGAAATCTATACCACGTATGTGTTGATTACTCAAAAAAGTGTGTCCCCATGTGACTCCCACTTTCTACCAAGGATTCACAACAACCTCAATTGTTCCTACCACAATTCACTTCCTTAAAGAATGATAAGGATGGATCGTATGTAGTTATTGGTCGTACAAATATCTACTTGCATGATGTCACTCTTATAGACCTTTTCTTGGAGCTCTTCAATCTTAGAAACCTAGTTTTTATATCTTAGTTCTTGGTTTCCGGGTGGGTGGCTTTGATCTCCATTGCCATGTTTCTATATCTTGGATCTTGGTTTCCAGGTGGGTGGCTTTGATCTCCATTGACATGTTTCTATATCTTGGATCTTGGTTTCCAGGTGGGTGGCTTTGATCTCCATTGTCATGTTTCTAGTGGACATCATGGCACCCTTGGATCCACCAAAAGGGCCACTAGAGAGCTATAATACCAATTCTATCAACATTGCATGAGGAGTCTTTTGAGACAAGTTGCCCACAACACTATGGTTTGGTCCACAAAAAAGGGTTACTTGAGAACTATACCAATGTGATCAACATTGTGCAAGGAGTCTTTTGAGATAGGTCTCCCATAATGGTACATGCTAGCCCCATACTTATTTTATACTCGTAGCGAAGTATTATTCATCTCCTAATATTATTGCACTAGTGGAATCCTCAAATTCCTATTCCAAGAGATTTTGTTGTGTACTCCTCATGTTATAGAGGTTAGGGTTTGTAGGGTCCTATGAGCAAAGACATGTCAAGTGCTATAGCTCTCTAATATATTGGAAGATTTCCAACAATAGTACTTGGTCGAATCTTCAACAACACCAACTAAGGAGGATATATTGCACCCTTATCAATACTACGTGATTCCTTGGTATGCTAGAGTGATCTGTTCTAACGTTATTCTTGGTGTACTATAGTAATATGATGGCTAAGAGGTTTATGTAAGGATGGTTTCAAGTGAAACTAGGGGGATTTTGATCATAATCCCAAAGCTACGTGGAATAATGAATCAATATACATACTCTATCTAATGCAATACTCTTCATTAGGTACCAACAAAGGTGTACAAGATTGTCCAACCATGTGGCTCCATTTGTATTCTCTACATTTATTCTTCCCAACTACAATTTTTCTTGTGAAATGAAAAATCTTTGTTTCTAAAGAAATTGGAACACATCTCTAGCCTAAAAAAAATTCTAAAATTTGGGTGCGTGTTGTCACAAGAAAGAGATTTGATACCACTTGTAGTGTATTGAACTAGCCTACAACCTCAATTGTTCCTACCACAATTCTCTTCCTTAAAGAATGCCGAGGATGGATTAATGTGTAACGTCCTCGACCATCAACCCCCATTGTTGGGCAACGCTACTACGCAGAACATCTCATACATATATAGTATGCATTTAAATGAAGTTAAATGACTTAACACATAGTAAACACATAATTACTGCTAACATACAGAATTAATGGAATTAACAACAGTTCAAACTTGCAACGAAATACATGATAACATTTCAAGACACAGACATGCATCACATATAAATTAAGTACAAAATTAATACTTATCTTTTAAACTGAAGTAACACCACCAACTGCGTGCAAACCTTCCATGAACCTCTCAGCCTTAGACCGCGCTGCTCATCACTCTTAGCAGTAGGTCAACCCCGAGCTGGGACTAAGCTCCACCGGGCAAGGGAATCCTAGGCTAGGCAAGGTCAACAGGAAGACACACAGTTTATGAGGATGAATTCTCTCCCAGGAGCCACTTATGCCCACTGCTCACAGACTCTCATTCCTCACATGCCTGTCCCACCCCAGGATTATACACCTTCATTGTCACCAGGACAGTCGTTCGGCTGCTAAACCTCCCTTGCCTTGGGATTTAGCAACATGCTAGACCAGAATTCTCCGAGCTCCGTGGCAGCTACAGGACCCCTTCCAGGAGTTCTCACTTCCTCCACGCACTCTCTCACCTTGAGAGAGTCACTCACAGGCCTGACAACCTGCTTCTTCAGCTCTGTTCCAATGCAAGGAGGACAACAGTAAGGCTCAGCAAGGAACGAATGAAGGTAGAAAATCACGCTTAGCCAAGGGACTGCGTGACCACAACAACCCACAGTTAAAACACATGCGACATAGACAATTGCGGTATGCTAAGGTTTCACAGAAGACAACGACCCAAATAGTTAAGCACGAACTCGGATTGTAGTGTGGATAAACCCGGTTTCACAGGACACATAGGTCGACCTTTCCCTCCCGACTGGTTTCTTAGATGTGTGTGGTTATGCATAGGTCCAACGCAAGGGTAAAACGAGATAGACGGAGGATGTGTTGACTTCTCAGGAAAATGTCACAGGATGGCCTCACAGTTTCGGGTTTCAGAGCTGTGTGAGGTATGAAAAGTTCAGATGCAGAAGCCATGGGATTCACGGGAATACACTAGTTGGCTTCACGGTTTTGGTTTTCAGGAATGCGTGACATGAAAATTAAGCAGAGGTTGATCACAGAGGTCTCAGGGTTTCAGACAATGGATCGGGAAAACTGGTAGAACGAACCCCCATCACGGCTCAATTCTTGGGTTAAATTACATGTGCCTGGGCCGACAGATGTCGCCCATGAAGCTGCATGCACTCCATTAAGTATGCGTTCCCTTTTCCAGGAACTTAGGATAAAAGTATACCATTCACACCACTTTGGAATAATAATAAATTATTATTCTCAAGGCCTTAAGCCCCTAAGCTTAGCCCCTCTTTCCAACCTTTCAGCCCCCTTTCCCTTACCCATTTCATGGAAGCTTAATCCCCCATCACTCTTTCTTCGTGGTCGGTCGGCACGCAACGTTGTTTATATATTATATTAATGATCTGCATAATTACATATACAAAATTAGGCTCCTGGCCTTAACACTTTGGCTCTCCATCCTAATAAACACATAATCCCACCAGCTTATCAATACTCGGCTCACCATCCTACAAAACATGATTACAATTCATAATATAATTGGGGCACTACCGGGGAATATTACAATCCCCTCCCCTTATTTTTGCACTATCCTCAATGTATCTCTTTACACAACATCAACAAGATTTTCAAAATCTTCAAAAAGATGCAGGTATTCAGCCCGCATAGCATCCTCATGCTCCCATGTTGCATCCTCAGGACCGTACCAGGTCCAATGGACCTTTACAAGCCCTATGGATCGATTCCGGAGCTGTTTGCTTTTTCGGTCCAATATGCGCACATGATGCACTTGCAAGACACCATCTTGCTCCACCTGAATCAAATTCCAATCGATTACATGATTAACATCAGGTATATATTTCTTAAGCAATGAAATATGAAACACATTATGTACAGTCATGTATGCAGGTAATGCAAGCATATATGCAACTGGCCCAATCCTTTCTAGGATTTTAAATGGCCCACAAAATCTGGCTGCCAACTTGGAGCAGCTTCCCAGCTTCACGAAACTTCTAATGGATTTTACTTTCAGGAAAACATGGTCACCCACTTTAAACTTCGTGGGTTTTGTTTTTATCAGCATAACTTTTTTTCTTGTCTTGGGCAGCTTTCAAATTCTGCTTAATCTTCAACATTTGTTCTTCCATTTCCTTGAGAAACTCTGGCCCAACTACTACTCTATCAACTATATTATCCCAGCTTACTGGAGTACTGCACTTTCTTCCATAAGGTGCTTCAAATGGGCTCATCTTCAACGATGCTTGATACCCATTGTTGTAGGCGAATTCTACCAAATGTAGGTAGTCTTCCCATTTCGATGGTTTGTCCATCACATACATCCTTAGCATGTCTTCTATTACTCTGTTCACCCTCTCAGTCTACCCATCAGACTTAGGATGATAGGCTGTACTGAAGTTCAGATTTGTTTTGAACCCCTTGAATAACCCTTTCCAGAAATTTGAGGTAAATTTCGGGTCCCTGTTAGACAAAATTGTCTTGGGAATACTGTGAAATCGTGCTATTTCCCTCATAAAAATATCAACAACATTAGTTGCCTTGTGAGTAGTCTTTAGTGGAATAAAATGGGTAGCTTTTGTAAGCTTGTCCACTACTACCATGATTGAATCATGCTGCTTGTTGGTTCTGGGCAATCCTGTGATGAAATCCATTGTCACTACTTCCCACTTCCACTCAGGAATGGGTAAAGGCTACAACAATCCTGCTAGGTGCATGTGTTTAGTGTTAACCTTCTGGCACTCCATACATCTGGTGATGTATTCAACAATCTCTTTCTTCATACCTGGCCAAAAGTAATGGCTCTTGGCTGCTGCCACAATTTTATGATATCTAGGGTGCCCAACATAAGACACATTATGCATTTCATTCAAAATCATAAGTTTCAAGTCCTCGACATTAGGTACATAAATTCTGTTCTTGTACATGAGTGTTCCGTCACTTTCCAATTTATAATTCTCCACTTTCTGTGGCATCTTACCTTGTTGTATCTTTGCTACCAAATCCCTGTACTGCAAATATGCATTTGCAGCTTCCAAAATTCTGCCCTTAATATCAGTTCGGTACATGCTAATGGTTGTAGCATGTAATTCATGCACTCTCCTACTGAGTGCATCAACCACTTTATTCTCCTTCCCTTTGATATGCTTGATATCAAAATTGTATTCACATAGAAACTCCAACCACCTACTCTGTCTAGCGTTCAAGGTTGGCTGATCAAATAAATACTTCATATTGTTATGGTCTGTCCTCAATTCAAACCTCCTTACCATGAGGTAATGCCTCCATTTCTTTAGAGCATGTACTATTTCTTCCAACTCCAAATCATGAGTGGGAAAGTTCCTTTCATGCTCTTTCAACTTGTCCAGATAGTCCCTGAATACACCATTCATTAGGCACATAAAAACAACGGGTGCATTTGACAACCCAAATGGCACCACTGTGAGTTCATAGTGACCATACCTTGTTCTGAAGGCAGTCTTGCTGATGACTTCATCCTTTATCCTTACCTGGTGATATCCCGATCTGAGATCTATCTTCAAAAATATCTTCGCATCCTTCAACTGATCAAAGAGGTCATCAATTCTCGACATAGGATATTTGTTCTTTACAGTTACTTTGTTCAATTGTCTGAAATCAATGCACAATCTCAATGTCCCATCCTTCTTCTTCACGAACAGGACCGGGGCACCCCAAGGTGACACACTTGGGCGTATATACCCCTTCTTTAGAATCTCTTCAAGCTGCAATTGTAGCTCTTTCAGCTCTGGCGTACTCATTCTGTAAGGAGCTTTCGACACTGGAGCTACTCCATGCATCAAGTTTACAGAGAAGTCAATATCTCTCTTCGGGGGTAGTCCGGGTGCCTCATGGAATACATCTTCAAACTCCTTTAGTACCACATGATCTCCAATACTTGACACCTTATCCTTAGGTGTTTCCTCCACATGGGTTGCAAATAATTGACAACCTTTCCTGTAGAACTTTTTCAGCTGCATTGCTGATATTTCTCTGATAGCAACAGCTCTAGGAATTCCTTGGACTATTTTCTGATTTCTTTCCTCATCTAGGCAAGCGAATTCCTTGTTATGACAGTCCAAAATGGCATGGTGTTGGTCCAACCAATCCATCCCAATTAGACAGTCATAAGAACCTAAAGGCAGAACATTCAATTAAGCCTTTGTGCTTAGTCCATTCATGTCCACTGGATAGGAATTAACTAACTTAGTGACTTTTCACTTGGTTCCTATAGCCAACTGCACTAACCAAGAATTTTCATGTTTGCTTCTCGACAATTGCAAACTTTCCACCACTCTAGGATTTATATAACTATGGATAGCCCCTTAATCAATTAAAATAGTAAAGGCATGGTTGTTTATCATACCTTCCACTTCAATCTTGTGTGACTGATATTCAACTTGCTTTTTGTCCAGGGCTACGTATATCCTTGGAATTCTACTGCCCATGTCCTCCACTGTTTCAGCCTACTGTACATTGTGGACAACTCTCACTTTATCATTTCTGTGTGGGAAATATCTATACCTATGGTTCCCTTTACAACCCCAACATTTCAGAGGTGGCGGTCTTGGCATTTGCCCACCCACTTTAGCCTTCCTGGGATCTCTAAAAGATGGCTGTCCTTGAGGATTGTTTCTAAAAAAGGGTGGCTGAGTTCCCTTCTTCCTCTGATCCATCTTGAATTTATTCTTGTCTTCCCAAGCCTTCTGGAAAGTAGGCTTCTCTCTTTGCTGCTCATATAAGCATTTCACCCTCCTTATCGTTTCTTCCATAGTCTTAGGGTCATCATACTGAATCTTGTCACCAATGGAAGGTGGAAATCCACTTAGATACCTCTGAATATTGACAGTCTCATCCTTGATGAATGAAACATACTTCAACAATTCCAAAAATCTTCGCTCGTATTCATAAATTGTCATGCTTCCCAGCTTGAGTTCAAAGAACTCTTTCATCTTTCTGTCATAATATCTTTTAGTCAAGTATTTCTTCTCGAAATACCTCTTGAATTCTTTCCAAGTGATATCTTTCTCTCTAATGTGCTACAACTGTACAAGCTGATCCCACCACATGGATGCTTTTCCTTTCAGTTGATACATCGCAATTCTTCCTTCTGCATGAGAGGAATAATTCTGCAGTTGGAAATATTTCCTCATGCCAAGCAACCATGTCTTGACATCTTCCTCCTTCTTATGTTCTCCATCAAACGTAGGAGGATTAATCTTGTTCATTTCTCCCTTCAGTTCATCCACTCCAGATATCCTGTGTTTTCTAATAGGAGATGGGCTTGAACTACTGTGTGCCCTCCTCTTGGAGCGACCTTGGGAGTGATGATGGTGTCTACCAACACTCCTTGATCTTCTTCCCTCAGAATTTTGGTGACTCCTTGTTTTGCTCGAGTCTCTCTCCCTGTCCAACTTCTTTTCTATTCTCTCCAGACTCTTCATCAATTTTAAGTTGAATTATCCCTATTGTTCCTTAGCTTTCATGAGATTTCTTCTATCTGCTCGGTCATTTTGGGCATCTTTCTGCAATCGTTCAATGATTTTCATCATATGCCCTTCCTTATCTATATCTTCTCCATGCCCATTGGAGATCGATCCTTCAACTCCCAAATGAACATCCATCCCTTTAGCTTTGTTCTCTAAACTGGAAGCATTCTATGTCTCCTCCATTTCCTTGCACTCAGTGGCAACTCTATTCGGTTCTGGCACTTGTTAAAATTTTGCAACACAATGTGCAGACAACCGAAAATTTTCAGGTCATGATTCCTTAACAAATCCCACAACATTCATAAAAAAATCTGATTCAAGAAAACGTTCAGTTTTCATTCTCTATGATTCTCGTTCAATCAAGAATCCTCGCAGATTTCTTCTTTCAGAGCTCTGCTCTGCTAATTTTTTGGGCACTATCCCCTTTCTCTCATTTCTCCAACCCACGCCACCATGGGTTGTGACCAGGCGCTAGATCAATAACTACGCACTCAGGCCTTCGGTTTCAGAAGATTTCCAAGCATAACACAACAGTCACTCGGAGTTTCAAGTTACCGAACTCGTGCAGTAGGGTGGATCAACAATCCATGTCTACCCAGCATCCTACGACTGACACTTCACTGTGGAACTTCAAGCATCTGAGTTTTGGGACTTCAGAAAATTTCACATCCACGCACCTCGAACCATTAATCTCCGAACACTCCCACGTCACCTTAGGTGACGTTATTACGTTAAATCACTTAAAGTTTTACTAATTGTGGGGGCATGCAACGGTGGTTTGGAGTAACCCACCTTTCATCCCACAATTCTTCTGATGCTGACACGTAAACCCTTGGTGAAACTGCAGTTTGGATTGCGGGACCGCCTTGGATAATTATATTTCGTGCAACTTGGGTCCCTGAAATGTCTCCTGGCCATTGATCTTGATGTATCGTGATCAACGCCACTGTGGGTCCTCCAACCCTTAACTTCGTTACATAACTTCCGATCCCACTCACCATGCTCACACAGGATGCCAAATGGCAGAATACTAGCGACTGATACATGGCCCATTCAAATGGGTGACACTCGTCACGTTCCAAATGCCATTTCAATCTTCCACGAGTTCTAAACCAACTAACACATGGCACATATCCCATGTGTCCACGTCACCTCCAGGTGACATCATCATGACTCTCCACTTCAGTTCTTCAGGCTTCGGGAGTTTCAACCCCTCTATGCTCGCTTTTTCCCAGAGTTCACGATCTACTGTCGTGTTTCCTTCGCAATGGACGGTTGTGATCTACTTCGAGACTTCGGGAGTTTGTCACACTCCACACTTGAAATCCTATGAAGTGACTTTCCTTTGCCTTCGTGGACAGATATCTAACGGTCATGCTCTTTCCCTACAATCTACGGTGTAGATCTCCTTCGAACTTCAGAGCTTTAGGTTTCAACCTTTCTCTTACCTTTGCATTTAGTTTCACCGACGTCGCGAAGTCCGAAGTGCTTCTAGGTTACCCTTTCTACACTTTCTCTAGATCTGGAGGTTGCAAAGATTTTTCCTCTCCTTTCAAACAGATCCCGCGGTTCTAACACCCCAAGTGTTGAGCGCTCTCTCACTGTGGTCAAATACCACGCTGGTTGCGGTTTTATTCTATCACTACTCCTCTTGAGATTCGTAACACGGCCAAGTAACCCCTTGGCACTCAACAACATTCTAAGGTTCAAAATTGGTTCCTCCGAGCACCATTTCCACTCGAAAACCTTGGGTCCAAAGACCACTTATCCGACCCATCTAGGCTCAGAGTTGAAACCATGGGCTCTGATACCATATTGTAATGTCCCCGGCCATCAACCTCGACTGTTGAGCAACGCTACTACGCAGAACATCTCATGCATATATAGTATGCATTTAAATGAAGTTAAATGACTTAACATAGAGTAAACACACAATTACTGCTAACATACATAATTAATGGAATTAACAACAGTTCAAACTTACAACAGAATACATGATAACATTTCAAGACATAGACATGCATCACATATAAATTAAGTACAAAATTAATACTTATCTTTTAAACTGGCGTAACACCACCAAATGCGTGCATACCTTCCATGAACCTCTTAGCCTTAGACCGCGCTGCTCATCACTCTCAGCAGTAGGTCACCCCTGAGCTGGGACTAAGCTCCAGTGGGCAAGGGAATCCTAGGCTAGGCAAGGTCAACAGGAAGACACACAGTTTATGAGGATGAATTCTCTCCCAGGAGCCACTTATGCCCACTTCTCACAGACTCTCATTCCCCACATGTTTGTCCCACCCCAGGAGCATACACCTTCATTATCACCAGGACAGACCTTCGGCTGCTAAACCTCCCTTGCCTTGGGCTTCAGCAATAGGCCGTACCGGAATTCTCCGAGCTCTATGGCAGCTACATGACCCCTTCTAGGATTTCTCACTTTCTCCACGCACTCTCTCACCTGGAGAGAGTCCCTCACAGGCCTGACAACCTGCTTCTTTAGCTCTGTTCTAGCACAAGGAGGATAACAGTAAGGCTCAACAAGGAACAAATGAAGGTAGAAAATCACACTCAGCCAAGGGATTGCGTGTCCACAACAACCCACAGTTAAAACACATGTGGCATAGACAATTGCGATATGCCAAGGTTTCACAGAAGACACCAACCCAAACAGTTAAGCACGAACTCAGATTTCAGTGTGGATAAACCCAATTTGACAGGACACATAGGTCGGCCTTTCCCTCCCAATTGGTTTCTCATACGTGCGTGGTTATGCAGAGGTCCAACGCAAGGGTAAAATGGGACAGACTGAGGATGTGTCAGCTTCTCAGGAAAATGTCACAGGATGGCCTCACAGTTTCGGGTTTTAGAGCTGCGTGAGGTATGCAAAGGTTAGACGCAGATGCCACGATATTCACGGAAATACACCAGTTGGCTTCACGGTTCTGGTTTTCAGGAATGCGTCACAAGAAAATAAAGCAAAGGTCGATCACAGAGGTCTCACGGTTTCAGACAGCGGATCGAGAAAACTGGCAGAATGAACCCCCATCACGTCTCATTTCTTGGGTTAAATTGCATGTGCCTGGGCCGACACATGTTGCCCATGAAGCTGCATGCACTCCATCAAGTACGCATTCCCTTTTCCGCGAACTTAGGATAAAAGTATACCATTCACACCACTTTGGAATAATAATAAATTATTATTCCCAAGGACTTAAGCCTCTAAGCTTAGCCCCTCTTTCCAACCTTTCAACCTCCTTTCCCTTACCCATTCTGTGGAAGCTTAGTCCTCCATCACTCTTTCTTCGTGGTCGGTCGGCACACAACGATGTTTATATATTATATTAATGATGTGCATAATTACATATACAAAATCAGGCTCTCGGCCTTAACACTTAGGCTCTCCGGCCTAATAAACACATAAGCCCACCAACTTATCAATACTTGGCTCACCAGCCTACAAAACATGAGTACAATTCATAAACATGATTACAATTCATAATATAACTAGGACACTACCGGGGAATATTACAGATTGTATGTAGTTATTGGTGGTACAAATATCTACTTGCATGATGTCACTCTTATAGACCTTTTCTTGCAACTCTTATCCATACTAAGGATGATAGATGGCACCCTTATCCATACTACGTGATTCCTTGGTACACGAGAGTGATCTCTCCGAACGTTATTCTTGGTGTACTATAGTAATATGATGGCTAAGAGGTCTATGTAAGGATGGTTTCAAGTGCAACTAGGGGGATTTTGATCATACTCCCAAAGCTACTTGGAATAATGAATCAATATGCATACTCTATCTAATGTAGTACTCCTCAATAAGTACCAATAAGGGTGTACAAGGTTGTCCAACCATGTGGCTCAATTTGTATTTTCTACATTTATGCTTCCCAATTGTAGTTTTTCCTATTAAATGACCAATCTTTGTTTCTAAATAAATTGGAACACATCTCTAGCCTAAAAAAATTTCTAAAATTTGGGTGCGTGTTGTCACAAGAAAGAGATTTGATACCACTTGTAGTGTATCAAACTAGCAAAAATAGTAATTATGAACAATATTCAAGAAACATAAACTATAGAAAAGTAAATATGAGAGATAATGATATTAAAATTGCATCATATTTTCTTTGACTCTTGCATTCACAATCTAGAAAGAGGGAGAAAGTTTTATAGGTCTCTTCAAGGGAGAAATCAACAGAGCTCTAATACAATAACAATATTTGAAAAAACATTACTTAGCCTTCTAGCTATATAAATGGCTTCACACTAACAAAATCCTAACTACTCGTGGACCTATCATTAATGAGTACCAAAAATATGTTGGTCCAAATTTAATAAAGATGGCCCTTTTCAATAACTACCCACTAACTACCTAATAAGACTTATTCATAGAAGATAGTCTCTTGCATTAATTGAATTCTAAATACTCTAAAGTCTTTGATATCATGGTTCTTCTTCCATCATTCTCTAAATTCATGAGAAAGTTCACAAGTCAGTCTAAATTAGTTTTAAATTTTTAGAAAAGTTAGATGTAGTCTGTATAAACCTAAGATGATGTTTACAACAATGGACACTTCCTTATGTTCAAATGTTCAATAATTGATTCATGTTATTGGGACTTCATTTCTTCCAAGAGTATTTACTATACTTGAATACTTGGTATTTTCTTTGCAATATTTAAAAGCTAATCCTATTTTTGGATGAAATGGATATATGTGTGATTAGATATCAAGTGCATGATTTTACACTTAATGCGTGTTATACAAATTTGTTTACACATTTCTTCTTAGACAACATAATTGTAAGGTTCATAGGGAAAACAATCTTTAGAATAAAGGAGGATTTTTTTCTTCCCCATAAACCATTGGGTCTCATTATTTTGACTTGACACAAAGCCACCATACACTAAAGATTGAAGGATGAGATCTTTGGTTACTTTCTTGGTGACTCTATTCTTGTGCCTCTCAAAAGTTGTATTTAGAAAGAACAACATGGGAATATTTCTTGGGAATAAGTTAGACTATAAGTGTTACGTATTAAAACAATATTGTATTAGTATTAAGTATCAAAACAATATTGTCTTGTATTAAGTATTAAATATTAAGTATGAAAATGTTAATGTTAAAGAAATAGGTTGTAAGGCATAACAATTAGGTTTTTCTATGAGAAGGAAACATGCATGTGTTTCTCTTCAATATATTTTTTTAATGTAAATAGAAATGCGCACACACCATTGAGGCCTAGAAAATGTCCATGTTTTTGTGATATGAAAACATGTTATGTGTCATGTCTCATTCTATGTGTATAATTCAGACTTAGGTTCAAAGTAACTAAGTTGGTGGTATGGATGCATAAGCTATAGCAAATTCAACTTTTTTTCCCTCTTTCAATATGTCTTTGTTTTGATTAATTACTCATAATCATAGTTATGAAATTCCAAACATACATAAAATTGTTTTTTCATAGTACAAATATCTAAATATTTTAATGAAATATTATTGTTTTTTTTCCTATTTTTCTTCTAACTGTTAATATTTTTGATATAACATTTCAATTCTTCGATGATTTCAAAAAATAATTGTATGTTGCACTACTAGACATTAATCTCTACACACTAAAAAAATCCATTTTGGTTATGTTAAAACCTTCAAATGCTACACCAATACTTGACATATTACTATTTTTTAGATTCGTTGACTTTATTAATATAAAAATTAATAATTTTCTTTTGGAAAAATAGTGTTGTATTAGTACTCCTTATCCTCTACATATATTCCAATTTTTATATATTTATTCATATCTTATACTCTTCAAAAAAATGTCAACATTAGAAAAAATCAAAATTGATATGGTTATGTAAGTTCAATATATAAAATTATATATTCCAAAAAGTTATTCAATTTTTTCTACATTTCATATTCTCACCCAATATATAAATTCCTTATGTAGGTATTTCAACATACCCATGCAAGTGAATGGATGTTTGTTTTCAGATTTCTATTGCCTCTAATGTGTCAAAAGACACCATCATTAACATTCACTCACCTACATAAAAACAAGAGATGTATTAATCCCTAGTTAATGTGAACATAAGCTTGAGTTAGCATTTGTAGGGTCTTATACGCAAAAACAATGGTTCCATACTTGAACTAGGACTGCTGATCCATTTGATTATGAATGCTAGTCAACATATTTATCCACTTGGTGCATTCAATCTTGACTAGCTTTGAATGGAATGCTTATGAGACTTTCAACAATGAAATAATAATGATATCAAAGGTTTATTTTCGGTTATTTCTTTTGTTTATTGATAATACTAGTGGCTTGAGTTTAACCTATTTGCATGAACAATAGGAAGGTATTCATTTAAACAATCCCATTTGATTTTATGGACGAGACAAGGTGAAACAATTTTGTTTAGTGTTGTAATCATTGCTTAAGTTTGTGCCTAGTCTCTTTTTTATTTGTTCTTAGACAAATGAATCTCACCCACTTCTATCTAGGGATTTAAGATTTATGGGACTGATGTTTCTTTTGGGGGATATTATATTATTGACTTACATGCTTGAAAGTTGAATGTTAAGTATTGATTCCCCATGC
This sequence comes from Picea mariana, assembly GCA_032191745.1. Lineage (NCBI taxonomy): Eukaryota > Viridiplantae > Streptophyta > Pinopsida > Pinales > Pinaceae > Picea > Picea mariana. Next base: position 14,045 of record JASDQU010272809.1, read on the forward strand.
CATTCTTGGTTTTTCCACAACATGGGCATAGTTAGCATTTAAATTATTTATTTATTGGCATTTATCTTACATAGAATAAGATCTTGACTTAGTGAAAAATCGTAATATTAATGAATGGACATTAGGTATTTCTTTTAATAACCACTAAGGCTAAAAATCTATAGGAATCATGAAAAGTTAAAATCGTGCAACCATTAAATGCTCTGCT
>JASDQU010272811.1:0-15065 GCA_032191745.1 Picea mariana
CCACTATTATCACTATGGGCCCTCTGGGCCCTCCCACTACCTCTCTAGCTACCTTACAGCATATGCCACTAGAATGGAGTAGTATATGTGAGGGGGTATAGAAGGCCCAATCAGACGAAGCAAGATCTTGGGTTCAGCGGCTGGCACCATTAGCATACCTGATGTGGTAGGCTGATGGATGATGCATCTGTCAATAACACGGATGATAGATCAGAAATGAGGAGTGGTGGCAATAAAGAAGACTAAAAACTCTACAAATGTGTACAAAGAGAAACCTAAGGTAGGGGGCTATGCTTAGGCATAAAAATTCTTCAAGTACAACTCGTTGATGGGTTCTTTGAGAGGGTATCCTTCGGGAGAGGCCAAGATGTAGGTGCCTTTAGTGAGGCAATGTTGGATGATGAATGGGTCGTGCCATAATGACTCAAATTTACCATGGTAGAGAGTGTCGTGGGAAATATCATAAGCTAACATGAGATTGCCTTCATTGAATGAGAGAAGGTTGACATGGTGGTTGAAGGTGGCTTTGGATCATTTTTTAGCTGCCTCATTGTGTTGTAATGAAGATCTACAATTTTTGTCAAGGGAATCTAAGGTCAGTAGGTGTTGCTCTATTGGAGTAGTGTTAGGTAAGATCTCTATGGCAGTGCGTAACATGGGGATTTTTCACTCAATAGGGAGGGTGGATTTGATCCCATGGACGAGGTGGAATGGTGTAAAACCAGTGGTAGTTTTGACTACCGTGCGATAAGCCCATAAAGAGAAAAAAAATTATGATTCTAGTTGGTCTTATGTTTTTTAATGATGCATTGTAGCATGGTTTTGAGAACTTTATTGACAACCTCGACCTGTTCGTTGGAATAAGGGTAGTATAGGGAGGAAAAATCATGGGTGAAGCCTAACTTTGTAGAGAGTTCAACAAAGATATTGTTCTCAAAGTGTTTACCATTATCGAAAACTAACTGTTGTGGTACTCCGAACCGGGTAATGACATGATTGAAGAAAAAACATGTTGTTGTGTCAGCAGTGTTGTTAAATGTGGGCATGGCTTCAACCCATTTGGTAAAATAATCCACTGCCACAACAATGTACTTGTGTGCATTAATGGATGGAGGATGGAAAGTCATGAAATCGATGCCCCATTTACAAAAGGGGTCGGTTGTGATGACCAGGTGTAGAAGAGCTGGTGGAGCTCGTGCTTTGTTTTCATCAAGATGACATTTATCACATTGCTTGACAATGTGGATGAAATCATGAAACAAAGTGGGCCATAAGTATCCTGCTAGAATGATTTTTTGGGCGGTGGACATGCTCGAGAGGTGACCACCGCAAGCGTCATTTTGGCAATCATTCAAGACTATGTCGGCTTTGTCGATGGTAAGACATCGCTGAAGGATGGTATCGACCCCTCATTGGTAAAGAATGTCTCTAATGAGGAGGTATCAGGGAGCCTGATGGCGAATGCATGAACAGTCATATCGAGAAAGATGAAACCCAAACTTTTGTGTACAAAGGTAGACGATAAATTTGTTGTACCAGGGATTGTCTAAGGGGATGAAGAAGAGGTGTTCATCGGGGAAATATTCATTGATGGGGGAAGATTTGGCATCTGAGGGAAAAGCCGTAATGAGTTCAGCTAAGACAAGAGCTTTCTTTCTTTTGGGAGTAGAGAACTTTAGAGCATATTCTTGAAGGATAATGATCCATCAGACAAATTTTCCATTGAACTTTCATCGACTGAGCAAGTACTGCGTGGGGTTGGAATCTACTACGACCTTGGTAGTTCGAAGAAGGATGTAATGTCGCATTTTCTGGACTGCGACGACAACTTCTAGAGAGAGTTTTTCATCATGATTATAATTTAAGGGTGGTCCTGAAAGGTTTTTACTAATGTATTAAATCACATCTTCACATCCATCATCCCCTAATTGGACGAGGACTACTATGACTGAAATAGAAGAGGTTGATTAGTAGAGGATGTAATTGCGATCATAGTCTGGGGGACTAATCAAAGGGGCATTTGATAGGTAATCTTTTAAGTAATAAAAAGTTGTTTGAGCATGTTCGTCCCATCAAAATGGGATATCATGATGAAGTAAGAAGAGAAAACCATGTGCGCAAGTAGCATAGTCTGGGACAAAGCGACGTAAAAATTTGGCTTTGCCTTGTAGGTTCTGTAGTTGGTGTAAATTCCTAGGTGGTGGAATTTATGTGATAGTGTGGACCTTGAGGGGGTCCACAGTAATGTCGTGCTGGGAGACAATGAACACGAGGAGGTGCCTGACAATAACATAGAAGACACACTTGAGGGGGTTCAAGCGGATATTATATTGGCGATATCGTTGAAAAAAATGTGTAAGTCATCTAAATGTTGGGTTCGCTTTTTGGACGGAGAAGTGAGGTAGTCCAAGTAAATGAGAATGATATGAGAAAGATCTAGAAAAATGTAGGTCATGGCCCATTGGAAAGTAACGTCGACATTTTTGAGTCCAAAGGGCATGACGCGATAAGCAAAGGTACCCCAAGGGGTTGTAAAAGCGATTTTGTATTGATTTGTTGGGTGGATTTAATTTGATTATATCCAGAGAACCCGTCCATAAAGGAAAGTGCTTTGTGGTCGGCACAATCATCGATTATTTGGTCGATGAAGGGGGTTGGGAAGTTGTCTTTGGGACAAGCATGGTTGAGGTCGCGAAAGTATGTGCAGACACAAATAGCTCCCTATTTTTTGTCAACGACGATGGGGTTGGAGACCCAATAAGTGTACACAATGGGGTAAATGAACTCGGTCACATGTAACTTGTCAATTTCGGCTTTGATGGCCGCAGATTTGGATGGGTGGAGGGGTCATTTATTTTAACGAACAGGGGTGATATTTGGCCATGTGTCGATATGATGTTTGACTATAGAAGGATTGAGGCTAGGCATCTTTGTATATGACCAGGAAAAAATATCTCGGTATTCCTGAAAGAGAGCTTTGTAAGAAATGATTTCTTTAGGGGAGAATGCGATGCCAATGATGATCTCTTCTACAATGCCTAGTTTAATGGAAATGTCAATTTTTACTGTGGAGGAGATGTTGGCCATGTTTCCTTCTTCAAAATCACCAGGGGCATGAATAAGGTTTTTGAACCAGTCAATATGCCTCAGAGGTATAAAATCCTTGGTTTCGATCGTGCACAGGGAGGCTTGATCAAGAGAGTGAAAGACCTCCTATGACAAGAAAAGTGCTCAATGATGGAGTGCATGCCAAGGGAAATTAGGGGTAGTTAGTTCCTCTAAGATATCTTCATCGCGATGGGAAATGCGAAAATATAGGGGATCCTGGGAGATGGTCGGGGGAATTGTTAACGGGTAAGTGTTATTAGCCTCAAGGGGTGAGGAAGTAGAAGGGATATCATGTATAAGGTGTGATGGCTCGCTTGAAATAAACCAAATGTCACGATATTGTGGATGGTATCTCATTCGCGTTGGGACTGAAGAAGAAATATAACAAATGTCAGTAATGTGAGCCTCAGTAAGGAGAGCCTGAGAGGTCTCAGCAAGAGATGTGTGGCATACTACGGATAATGTTTGGGGGAATTGAGGTAGAGCTGGGAAATGATGAGTGTAATGGCCATATTCTTAGAATATGGCACAAGAGAAATTGGTTTGTATCCATTTATTGTGTGTGGTGGAGGAATCCGTAGTAGCAGTGGATGTACTTAGTGGAGTGGCAAGAAATGGGGTTGCTCTAGGGAGCTAGATAAGATTGTGTAACTTGGGAGGAGTAGGACATATGTTAGTGGGGTTTCCTTCTCTTTCGCATAGTGTGCAAGGAGGTTGATCTCGGGGAGAGATTGGAGATATGGGTTTGTTCTTCCTCCATCTGCCCCTGGTGGTAGTGGTGTTGCCACCTGTTGGGTGTGGGGGTGGTGTGGTAGAGGCCTGTACTGGGATCTGCATCGATAATCCCTCTGTCTAGGAAGGGAGAGATGGTGTAGGAACCCTGGAGGGTGGGTGGAGATACCATACAGGGATGGAAAGAACCATGTTGGGAAGGGTGAGGGTAGCAGCAACCTGGAATGCTTGGACTCCAGATGGGGGGTAGAAAAAGGGGATTTGGGTAATGGCTTCGAGGACTATTTCCCAAACTGGGATTTACCCTTGGAGGGGGGGGGGGATTTGGGACAAGTGGTGTGGTGGTGTTCTCAGGGAATTCCTGAGGTAGTAGTTCTCCGACTGGTGGAACTTCAATGTGGGGAGGGGCCGCGGTGAGAGGGGTATTGTCTCCAATATATGTTCCATTAGATAACACTACACACACTTGTGATGAAATAGAAGGGTTGAGGAGAGGTGATGCTCCATGATAAGTCCCTAACAAGGATGGGTCGTTGAATATTTCAGGACCAATGTCAATGAGTGAAAAAACATATGATCTAGTGCAGACAAGGGGGAGGATGTTATCAATGTTGGCGGAATGATTAGGCTCATGATGTGTAAGTTGTTCGATGGTGATGATTCCCCCGTTATGGGAGAACATCATCGTATGAAACAAAAAAGAGGCTACCACCTTCATAGAATACATGTAGCTACGTATGAACAAGATATTGTAATCAAGTGGGGCATTGATAAATTCAATGTCAACCAGGATGGTTTTTCCCCCAAGTTCTACGGGGAAATTTTGAAAGAGCCCTTCAGGGGATGATGGTCGATCGTCATAAGCTCTTAGGGTGATGGTAGAAGGTACTAGCTCAGGGGAGCCAAGTTTTTTACATACTACTTTGGACATGATGAATGTGGATGAACCTTCATCGATGATACACTGATGAACTGTGATGTTCTAGATCTTAACTGGTATCTGAAAAGATACCAGAGCAGGGAGGCGTGGTTCTCCGCTATCTAAATCAAAGGTGATTAGCCGAGTATCAGTTGGGTTGACTTCCACCAAGGCAGAAACCAAGAATTTTCATTGAGAGAGAAAGGTTTGGAGGACCTCCAATACATACATGGTTGGAGGAGACTGGGCTAAGTCATCGAATAGACTATAATCATGGGTTTCCCTATCATGAGGGCTATGTACATTCTGTCGTAAAGGCATGCGGGGTATATGGGGTTTTGGTTTAGTGTTAGGGTGTGGAATCATCAATGGTTGTCTTGTTGTAGCTGGATTTGGTTATGAGGTGGTTGGGGTAGAGTTAGGAGGCATGCCATATTGATGACGACGTGTTTGAAAAAGGATATCTTCCTCACTAGTATGGAGGATATTGCGATTGACAGGATTGTTGGGTTGATTGGGACCTGGGTTTTAATATTTGCCTATTTTTGGTGGGGCAGAGTTTATCTCTTGTTGGGTATTCATCACACTTTGGTGTGGAATGGGGTTTTGAAAAACGATCAAAGGTGGTGGTTGCAAATAATGTTGTGGGGTCTATTGAGGGACAGGTGGTGCCAGGGGGCACTGCTTGTTCATGGATTCTTTCATCCATTTGTAATCGACAATCTGGGGGAAGTGGTGAGTATAATGTCCATACTCACCACATAGAGTGCAAAGGAATTTAGTTTTATATTATTGTTCTTCCCTTGTTGTGGTTGATTGTTATTGTTTCCCCCTTGGGAGTTTTGGTTTCCTTGATTCTAATTTCCCCCAGTGGGATGATTTTGTTGGGGGTTATTTCCTCCCAGTCCCAGGTTGTTATTGTTTTGATTTTTTCCTTTCTTCTTGGCATTATTTGGCTAATGGGACGGATTTTCCATATTCAATAGTTCAAAAGCATGAACCTATTGAATGGGAGAGGGATGAACAAAATTAACGCTGGCATGTGGTTGTCCTTGTGGAGGAGCAACTGACTAGGGATGACCAGGAAATGGAAAATATAGATTGTTTTATGGAGACGATCCATATGGAATATATGAAGTTGAAGTACTTCCACTACTGTTGGGGTTATATACAGGTGTTGGGGGTGGACTCGTACTAGATTGAGAGACCATATGCAGTTGGGGTACCGGTGGGGGTACCCCCAATGGATGAGGGGGAAAAATAGGATATGACAGTTGGTGAGTGGGAGGAGGGTAATAATACATCCCTCCATGTGGTTGTGGATACTGATTTTCACCATAAGTAGGTGATGGGTGGCCATAAGGGTTGAGGTGTGTCATAGATCCAATCAACCCATCCACAACGTGAGAAAACCCAGGTTTTCCCTAGCCAAATGGTATGGGTCTGGGTGCATCAAGAAATACTGTGTATAGGTAACCTGATTGGGCATATATGAGGTTGAAATATTGGGCCTTGATGATGGCTTCATCTTCTGATTGAGGAAAAGTTGATGCTACATCCTTGGCAATCACAGGGACAAGTGATTTAAGAAACCAATCGAGACGTTGTTCCTTGGTGGTTTCTGCTTTAAACAAACTACGTCGCTGATGCTATTCATGGTTGTGGTCGACGATATGGATAGAAGTGGTTTGTTTGAACTCAGAGAGAATTTATAATCCCGTGTCATGATGAACTGGTAATTGGAAAAAGGGAAAAAAGGCCTTGGCCAATGATTCAAAGGTCATATGGGACCCTGATTTTTCGTCCACATACCATTTGGTTGATGAACTAATGAGAGTTCTTTGAAATAACCTCAAGCAGATGGAATCATCCATGATGTTGTTTGAAGAGAACCACAAGTGGAAGGTCATAACATGGTTGGTGGGGTCTTCCCCTGGGTTTCCTTCAAACTTCAGAATGAATGAAGGTAACTTGATAGGCATATTGGGACAAGTGGCATTATGAAAAATGGGGTCATTCGTGAGTTTGGTTAAATTGGGAATGTTGAGGGATGCCAAGTATGGTAAAGGGGGATTTGGTGGAGGATTAGTTCCAACCATTGTGTGTGTAGGTAATGGACCTGTCCCTTGAGAGGGTTTTGGTGAGTTTGTACTTCTCCCTTGAGAAGAAGTTTGCCCCCCTCCTCCTTGTGCAAAACAACCAATAGATGGATTGCCTTGGGTATTTTACCCAAACAAAGTGGAACCAAGTAAAGCTTATTTGAAAAAAGTAGCACTCACTGGTGTGTGAGATGGTTGAGTCAGTGAGTCGGCGAGACTAGGGACTCCTCCTAGAATAAGAGGAAGATTTTGAAAGCATATAGAATGATGGGGATTATGTGGTTCCCCTATGGTTCCAACTATCAAAGTGAATGTGTGCAAATGGTGACAAGAGAGAAATAAATGAACAAGAGATTTTTATATTTTTGACCTTCACAAAATAGCATAACTCACAATTGCATGTAATCAAATGAGCATCATACATAAATCAACTATGAAATAAACAAGCACGTGGATAGGTGAATGTTTTCCGCATGGGGGAAAAACAAAAAAAAAATGCTCATGTCCTAAAAGACCTATCGTCCTTCCTCTCAATTTAGCATTGGGCCTTCCAATAGCACTCGACAATGGGGTCTGAATCCATCGAAAGAGGAACTAGTGAAGTTTGAACTAATTAGTTATAATGAGGGGTAGAGGGTGCATATCCCAAAAGAGCTGGCGATATTTCCCAATAGCCATGCAAAATCTTATCAAGGTGCGACTGCAACCCACAATTGCCACCTGGGTAGATATCCTATTTTTGGCCTCTAACTACCTCAGTCAAAGTGCAACATTTATATTTTCGGCCTAAAAAATGGGTCACGGGATGGATACCCTGACAAGAGTTGGGTGACTCAAGGAGGGATGCGTAGAACAATTGGACCTCGGCCTTCAACCCTTCACATGTATCTCCCTTCCTTATGATATAGGAACACTTGACTTGGAGGATTTGAAATATCTCTATTCTCAACTTCTATTGTTTCAAAATGTGAGAACTTGATAACAGGGGGTTATTTGGATGCCTACCCCCAAGATCCTACCTAGACTAAAAAATTATTTAGGCACCTCCTATGGAGGAAAATTTAGTGTGTTCTTAAAAAAGTTTTAGATGGAGTGGGTTGAGAGATTGGGGTCATGGACCAACCTCGTTTGAATTAAATTGGTGTGGATAATTTCTAAAGTAGTCAGATCTTTCAAAGTTCCTTTGAAGTACTTTGTAAACACTAAAAAAGAAATCCTACTTAGACCTCCACTATTCTAATAGAAATTATGTGTGTTATGAGTGGCTTTGTGTGCAATAAAGTGAAAAGTGTACAAAATATTTTAATAAGTTAAGTGTAAGATTGCAGCATGTGGACTTCTTGTGGTCCTTACAAATATTCTTACTTAGATTACTATGTTTCTTTGGTACACCTTGCAGAATATTTAAATCCCTAGAGAGCTATCAATGTGGACATATGGGTCTTTATTTGATCCTTTAAACTCCCTAGAATGTTGTCTATACTAAGAAATATTTGTAAAGTATCCTAGGATTGTAGACATGTGGGCATGTATGGGCCCATTACTTGATCTTTTAAAATTTCCTAGAGTGTTGTCTAAACTAAAAAAGTTTTTTAGAAACTATCATAATATTGCAAGCTTGTGGGCATGTATGGGCCCTTACAAATATTTTAAGATAATTTTCCAAAACTAAGAGGTACCCTAGGGGGGTTTTGTCCTCTCCTAATGTTTTTTTAAGGGAGAATAAATTTCCTTTGAACCACCTTTTCTGATTCCCGAGATCACACTTGGGTGCGGGGGAAGAGCATACTTGAGGGTTAAAATTGATTTCTAGTCCCAAATTAGTTTATTTGTGTTTGAAAAAGCAATAAATTTAACTCAAAGTTTTAAAATCCAAATGAGCCATCCATGTGGAAACAAAGAAAAGATAAGAATAGTGATTCTTTTTACCCCTACGTGCTTATGTTAGCTAACCTTCCTTGTGAGAAATGACTCTAAGTGAAGTGTGATTGCTTTACAAAGTGCAGGAAATTAAAATCTAAAGGCAAGAGGCCTTCAAACCACTCATAAAACCCTTACAATTTGCCAAAAACTGAACTTGTGCGTGGGATGCAGTTTTGACAGTCGCTCTAAGGGCATAGAATGCGCACAATGTGTGGGTTTATGAAAGCTGATGTACGCACAGAGTGTAGAATGCATAGAATGCATTTCTGTGTGCCTCAAAAGCCATGCACTTCCTCTCACGTGCTAGGAAATAAATTTCCAAATGAAATTCTCTTTCCTTGGCTCTAAATTATGACTTTGGAAGGCTGGATTAGGTCGTTTTTGGTACCTGCATATCTAAACAATTATAGAGAAGTGCTCTCAAGACTTAAATAGGGAGGAATTTGATTCACACTCCCCATTTTGGTCGCCAATCCATTGTGTTGGTTTGGCCACATGGGTGAGCAAAAACACAAGACTTACTTGCCTAGTAAAGTCAGCTAAACAAGACAAAGGTTTGTGAGTTTATTAGATAACCAAATACACATGAATCAAGGAAACAAAACTAAAAACAAAAATACATAGATGTTAGAGAAGCTTGCAAGAACTAGAACCATGAAAAACAAAAAATGACAATGATATAGCTACTGTAGAGAAAGGCAGGGACTTATGAATCCCCTCTTCCTCCTAGGGAGGGATCTTGAGTTCCCTAATAGAGAGATATTCTCTTCATTCAATGACAAGTAACAATGGTGAAGAAACACAATGCAAATCCTCTCAAGAGGTGAGTGGAATGGCCCTTGCTATAGTGCTTGAATGATTCAAAGAGAAAAGAGGATTCTCCAAGAAGAATTCTTGCAGCATAACAATACCTTGAAATTCTTATTTTTCTAGCACACCCATGGCACATATTTATAGTGTCCATTCATGGAAAGATACAACTAGTTCAAAGTGTGAACAAAGGGGCCTTATAGGGCACTTCCTAGCCCTTGACCAACCTCCAAGCTATATTTCGCTCATATATGAGTGTCGAATCATGCTGGGAGTCAGACTGCAAGTGGTTGAGAGGCCAACAAGATTCATAAATGCATCATTCATGATAAGTGCGTGGATTTTCTCGTAGACAATCACACCTCTTTCACATTCTATGCACAATGCACGTTTAGGGCTATGTTGGCCTACACATTCTTTGCACAATGCATGCACTTCCTTTGGTGAATTTGTGAACTTTTGATTTTTGAACCAAGTGTATAGTTTTGTGCCTTTTTGATGGATTTTGGTGTTGTAGGTGTACTAATTGTTGTTGGAATTGGTGTCTTTCTTCAACCATTGTGTACAATGTTGCGGATGATTTTTCAGTGATAACAATGAGCAAAGACAACATGAGAGATCATGGGACAAAGGATGGATGAGATGGAATTTTTTTAGATTGACATGCTCCAAGAAGGTTATGTGCAAAACATGTGGAGAACAAAAGTGTGTAGAACTAGTGGTTACTAGAGAGGGTGGAGTAGAGAATAAAGTGACAGAGCACCAGAGAAAAATAAGCAACGGAAGAAGAAGAATGATCCAATTTTGGTGTGAGAGAGTTTTGGGAGAGAAAGTGCAGTTTGATTTTTTTTAACAGTCATGTCTAAGTATTGCATGAGTTTTTTCATGTGTCTTGTAAAAGTCCCAAAAAGAGTTTGTAATGGAGAGAGTTCTTTGTAAAGCATGAGAAAAGATTTCATATCTGAGTGTAATGTAGTTTTTGTAGAATGAATGAGAGCATTGAGAACATTTTTTTATTGTAATATGAGTCTATACATGTATGCATCATGAAGCTTTAATGAATATAATACAAAATCATCGTTCTCTCTGTCATTTGATATGTGTGTTCTGAGTTAAATGGATTCTTGTGTTAATGGTTTATGTTACTAATATGTTAATGGGTTATGACTGACTGAATGAATGAAATCCCAAGTGGCTTCCCTACCTCCTTTATCCATGCATCTCTGACATAAGACTAGATATTCTATGTGATTCTCATGACGTCTCTGGTGAGACCTTCTTGGGTCCTCGAATAAATATTGATATGCCTATGCTTTGGGGTTTTGTTGGTAAACTCTAGAATAAGCCTAGGTCATCAACCCCCTAGTGTTAAGAAGGATTTGCATAAGTGATCCAACACCATGGAAGACAAAACAACGTAGCTAGGTTTGCTAGCATAACTTTTGGGGTACTTCAATAAGGATAGAGGGGTCAGCCCCACTTGAGAGGAATAAGTGGCAGAGGCAAAGTATGTGGTGGCCAAGGTCGAGGTCAGATAAAGGATCAAGTCCAAATGGGATGTTGGGAATGTGGGGGGGCCTGTTACAAAGGGAATGTCAAAAGTATCAAGTTGGGATTAGAAAACGATAAGGTAAAGAAAATTGTGAATAACCACATGCCCAACATCAGATTCATCCTATCATAAACCATCTCTATCTTGAGCACCAAGCCACAGTGGTGGAGTCCATTGGTATGATTAAAAACATTCATCTTTCTATGTTAATTGATTTTGGTGCCATTGATAGTTTTATTTCCCCTTCTACTCTAATTATATGTGGATTGACATCTCATGACAAATATGAATTTAGGATGGTAGAAATGAAATCCAGTGTTAATAAATTTATAGGTCCACTAATAAAGAATTGTACTATCAACATTGGGGGTTGTGTCACAAAAATGAACTTATATATCATGGCTCTAGGAACTTATGAATTAATTATAGGGATGGTCTGGCTTTAATCTCATCAAGCCTTGGTGTACTTCTACAAAAATATGGTTCTTTTCCAAAATGATTGTTATGAACCAACACCTTGAGAATGATAAGAAGTAAATGAATAACATTCCACTTCGAGGGGTAAACCTCCGTTTATAATATATTCATTGTAAAAGATGAGATGAGATGAACCTAAGACTAGGTCTCATTGGTGTGTGTGTGTGTGTGTGTGTGTGTGTGTATGAGACAGAGGGTGCAATTATAATTAAAGGCTATAATGAAGGGTTCTAGGCTACATACAAATATAACGCTAGAAATGTAATAATTCAATATCTAGGGATTAATAAGTGGTTTTATACTTAACATGGATCTTTTTTTTGGGATTAACATGCCCCTCCCCTTCAAACAATTGTTGTCCTCAACACTTGACTAATTGCAGGTGTTTTTTCATGAAGAACTCATCTTCCAATGTCACCTATTCCAATGGTAGCTTCTTCCATTTGATGAGGTACTGAATAATTTCTCTATTTCACAGTCAATTAATCCTTGTTTCAAGGATTATTTCTAGTTCCAGTATGATTTTCCATTTTTCATTAATCTCTCCTAAAATAGTTTGAACTAGGATCTTTTCATCAATTACCTTCTTTAAGAAAAAACATGGAAGGTTGTATGTGCATGTGAATATGGAGGTAACTCCAATTTGTAATACATACTTCCAATCATTTGCAATGCCTTATTGGTTCCATAATATTTGGGTGCTAATTAATTTTCCTTCTTTTGTTCCTTGAGGGACATTTATTTATATGGTTGTAACCTAAAAAATACCCAATCTTTCACTTCAAATTCCCTTTCACTACAATGTTGATCTACTTGTTGTTTCATCATATTTTGTTCCATAACCAAGTTGTCCTTCAATAGTTTGAGAACCTATTATCTGTTCCCCATTTTTTCCTTCACTGCTTGAAACTTTGTAGCCCATTTTAAGGGTGATGTGATGGATGGAGGATGGTATCAATAAAGTTCTATGACTGGGGAATTTTTTATGATGAATGGAAGGATGTGTTGTACCACCATTTTCCAAGGGAAAAGACTTAACCCATTTATCATATGCAAAGAAATAAAGATGTCCTTCTAGACATTTATTCATAATCTCAGTTTTCCCATCAAATTAAGGATGGTAGGATGATCTGTGAGCCAATCGATTACCCAAATGAGAAAATAATTTAGTCCAAAAATTTCTAGTGAAAATTGGATCTCTATCACTTACAATAATCTTTGGGAATCCATGTATATTTTGAAATGTTTCCATGAATGTTGTCTATTGTACTTACTTTAAAAGGATGAGAAAGAGAGAAAAATGCCCATACTTTGTGAGTTGATCCACTACTACCATGATGAAAATCTTTCCTTCGGATTTGGGTAAACATGTAATAAAATCCATTAAAACTTCATCCCAATGATCACTTGGTATAGATAATGGTTGTATGGGACATGGCATATTGATTTTCACTCCCTTATTTTGTTGGTAGAACACACATTAAAACACAAAATTTCGAACATCAGTTTTAAGACCTTACCAAAAAAAATCCTTCTTGATCCTATGGTAAGTTTTCAAGAACCTGAAATGTCCTCCTATAGGAGAAGTGTGCAATTCTAAAAGGAACTTTTGTTTGAGTTGGCAATTCTTAAATAAATAAAGGCGATCATGATACCAGAAAAAATCATTCTTGCATACAAATTTATCTAATGCAATGGATTACTCTTGTAGTTGTTGAATGATATTGCATATGTATTGATCTTTCTTCCATTATATCATTTCTTCTTCTACGCAATCATATTGTGGAAAATAAATTGCGCATAGTGAACCCTAGCTCTATTTCTTTTTCTTTCCTTAAAAGTGCATTTGTCATGATATTGTGTTTTCCTTTCTTGTAGATAATTTCAAATTCAAAAAATAGCATCTTTGTAAACCATTTTATTTCTCTTCTAAAGATAATTGTTTCTCCAATAAGTACTTCAAACTATCAAGATCTTTTTTTACTTTGAAGTTTCTTCCTAATAGGTAAGGGTTCCATTTCTTAATTGCATGTAGTATGGCCAACATTTTTTTTTCATAAATGGTTTTAATTTTTTTTCCTTTAAGTTGGCTGTTTTAAAAGAAAATGGGCATTCCTTCTTATATTAAAATTACTCTAATGCCATGGATTGAGGCATCACACTCCACAATAAATGTTGTTGGTTGTGGAGCCTAATTATCTTCCTGATTTAGAGGCCCTTGCTTTCAACCGTGTTTATACCCCATGAAGACTTTACACCCCAGAATTATGTACACTCTTCCACACGGGGGAGTGCAGAGGGGGGGTACACCCTTTGCAGGGTTCGGGGGCAAGCGGGCCCCCGACGGGGGTTCGAGGGCGAAGCCCCGAAGGAAAAATTTCCTTGTAAATGTATATTGTAATTTCATTGTAAATCTGGACCATTCATTATAAGGTCGCAGATCTAACGGTAGAAATTATGTTAGGGTTTTTTGCCCTAGAAGGAAACCCTCTATTATGAGGGAAATGTATTGCGGCTATGCATTAATGCGAGTATTGTATTCTGAGAGAGGATACTATGAGAGAAAGAAGAGGAAGTCACAACGGGTTTTGCTGTAGGTTGTATCCCTTCATTTGATGGATAATAATAAAGGAAGTACCTGGCAATTTCTCTGGTGGACGTAGCCCACACTGGGTGAACCATGTAAATCTGTGTCTCTATTGTATTGTGTATCTTTTGTGTTTTTTTTTCCGCATTTGTTTTATTTTATTTCTTCGTGGTCCTATTTTTCTAACAACTGGTATCAAAGAGAAAGGTAACTCGCAGGAAAAGAGGGTTCCTAGTTCAAGTGGGCACAATGTCCGAAGATGGAAAGTTTAGGGTCGAGAAATTTAATGACCAAAACTACCAGTTATGGAAGATGCAGATGGAAGATTATTTATATCAGAAGGATCTATTCCTACCATTGGGTGGAGTAGCAATAAAGTCAATGGCCATGAAGGATGAAGAATGGGAGATTCTTGACAGAAAGGCTCTAGGAATGATACGACTGAGCTTGGCAGTGTCGGTGGATTTTAATATTTCGAAAGAAAAGACAACGAATGATCTGATGGACGTGTTGGCTAAACTGTATGAAAAAACCTCAGTGTCTAATAAGGTATTTCTAATGAAGAAATTATTTAATATGAATATGTCAGAAGGTGGGTCTGTTGCAGATCATTTAAATGAATTTAATACGGTTACTAATCAACTAAGTTCTATAAAAGTGGACTTTGATGATGAGGTTAATGCTCTTCTAATCTTGTTCTCATTGCCAGAAAGATGGAATGACTTGGTCATGGCTGTAAGTAACTCTGTCTATGGTTCAAATAATTTAAAATTTGATGATGTTTTTGGTGTTATCCTTAGTGATGAAATGCGATGGAAAAGCACAGGTGAGACATTAGGTAATGCGTTGAACATGGAG
>JASDQU010272814.1:0-15268 GCA_032191745.1 Picea mariana
AGTATAATCATAACAAGCAAGTTCAAGATCAGTCACACATCGCAAATAGTACCCCCAGTGCTATGTTTATGGCACGCGGTGAAACAATGCCTATAGTATCATCAATTGAATGCAATGTTAATCAAGAAAGTCCCTGTGACATATGGTATCTAGATTCAAGTTGCAGTAATCACATGAGAGAAAACTTATAATTGTTTTATAGTTTGGATAAGTCAATCTAAACTAAAGTTACACTTGGAACATATATCCAAGTCATTGTCTTAAGAAAAGGTAGTATAAACATTTTAACCAAACATGCAGAACAAAAATTTATTCCTGATGTTTATTATGTTTATGGTCTGAAGCATAATTTGATGAGCACAAGATAGTTGTTACAAAAAGGATATAGAATCTTCATGGAATATAATCACTAAGTGATTATGGAAAGATATCCAAGAAATCAATGCATTGCAAGAATCCAGATGACAAGTAATAGAATGTTTCTAATAACATTGAAGCCATCCATGTAGAAAAATACAACGCAAGTTGTTGGTAAAGAAAAATATGTGTAGTTAGACACTACATTTACAACAGAAAGTGCACGTAGTTTTGGAGGTAGTGCTCATAGTGTTAAGGAAAAAGGATATTGTAGCACATAAATGTAGGCAACATTTCAATCTAAAGTGTAGGATAATTCATGGCTATGTAATTTCAGATTTGGACACTTGAAATTTGGAGGTCTGAAGCTGCTACACACAAAGGATATGGTAAAAGGTTTGCCATTAATAGAAAAACAAGAAATAATATGTGAAGGTTGTATTTTTGGAAAGCAACATAGAGAATCATTTCGAGTTGGAAAGTCTTACAAAGAAAACTATCCATTGGAAATTGTACACTCATACATTTTGTGGACCAATGCAAACACCATCTATATGAGGCAATACTTCTTTTCAGTAGCTTAAATCACTTGTTGAGAAGCAGAGCAGTTATTACATCAAGTTCTAAGAACTGATAGAGGAGGTGAATAAATTTCAAGAGAACTTCAGAAGTTTTGTAAAGTTCATGGCATCTATAAGCAATTCATTGTTTGACATACACCCCAACAAAATGATGTCACAAAAAGAAACAACATAACCATGATGCAGATGGCATGTAGTATGTTGGAAACCAAACATTTTCCAAATGAGTATTGGGCTCGGGAAGTACCAACTGCAGTATACATCATGAACAAATGTTTGACAAAGATTGTGAAGAACAAAGTCACTCAAGAATCTTAGACATGTATGAATCATAATGTGGCACACTTAAATTTTTTTGATTGTGTCGTATACACATGTGTTCCAGATGAGATGAGAAAAAATATGGACAACAAAGGACATAAATGTATATTTGTTGGGTATTCAAAAGATACAAAAGCATACAAGTTGTATGATCCTATTGCAAGAAAGGTTATAATAAATCATGATGTTAAGCTTGTGGAGAATGAAGCATGGGATGGGAGTGTAGAAAATACAGTCAAGATCATTGATGTTATTGAACATGATGACACAGAATATGAGGTGGTTCAAACACCATGTACAAGTCAGTGCGTTGTTCCTTCTACAATTGTGCCACAAATCACGACACAAACTACTCCAGTGAGATTAGCAGGTGCACAATCTACACCTACAATGCAACAAACTCCAGCAAGTAGTCCAAGTAGTTATACATCTCCAGATCCAACTTTAGCAAGTTTGTTACGAATAAAGACAAGAAGTCTATGCAACATCTATAATGATGAAAAAAAATATCATTTTCAGTTTTTGCTATGTTTTCACAAATAGGTGATCCATTAACATTTGAAGAATCTCTGAAATATGATGTATGGGTTGAATCCATGGATTAATAAATCAGATGCATGGAGAAGAATCAAACATGGAAGTTGGTAGATGCAGTTGAGGACAAGGATGTGATAAGTGTGGAGTGGATTTATAAAACCAAGAAATACGCAAATGGAAATGTGAAGAAGCACAAAGCAAGGCTAATTTCAAGAGATTGTACACATCAACCTTGAATTGATTTGAATGAAACATTTGGACCATTTGCACACATGGACACAGTTAGAACTCTGTTAGCCATTGTCACGCAGAACAGATGGACAATTTATCAAATGGATGTAAGGTCAACATTTTTGAATGGAAACTTAGAAGAAGTATATGTGGAACAACCACAAGGCTATGAGATTCCTAGACAAGAAAACAAAGTGTACAAGTTGAAGAAAGCATTGTATGGGTTAAAACAAGCTCCCAGAGATAGTTATAGTCGTGTAAATTCGTACCTCATTCAGAATGGATTTCAGAGAAGTGAATCTAAGCCAAAATTGTACATAAAAGAAAATTAGCAAGGTAACATCTTAATAGTTTTCCTATATGTAGATGATTTAATTTTTACAGGTGATTTTGGCATAGAAGAATGTAAGTCAGTCATGAAGGATCAATTTGAAATGATTGATTTAGAGATTATGAGATATTTTCTAGGTATTGAAGTTCACTAGTCCAAACATGGTATATTTATTTCACAATATAAGTATGCACATGAAATATTGAAAATATTCAATATGATAAATTCCAAAGAAGCCCCAAAACCTATTATAACATGATTGAAGTTAAGAAAGGAAGATGAAGGGTCCAAGGTGGATCCTACATTGTTTAAAATATTGGTGGGCAATGTTATGTATTTAACAATGAAAAGACTTGATATTATGTATGTAGTGAGTCTAACTTCAAGGTTCATGGAAACTCAAAAATAATCACATTGGAAGGTATGAAAGAGAATTATGAGATATGTGAATTGAACAAAACATTTTGGCATCAAGTATTCTACTTCAAAATATTTCATACTTTTTGGATACACTGACAATGATTGTGCAGGCAACATAGATGACATGAAAAGTACCTCTGGGTACACATTTCATTTTGGAATAGGTATAGTATCATGGGAATCAAGGAATCATCTCATAGTGACTCTTTCTTCAAAAAAAGAAGAGTACATCGCAGCTACAAGCGCAACTTGTCAACCAATATGGATGAGAAGAATATTAAAATATTTGTTGAAGGAACAACAAGAACCAAAAACATTATTTTGTGACAATAATTCAGCCATCATGTTTTCAAAGAATCGTGAGTTTCACAAGAAAACCAAGCACATTTATACAAGGTATCATTTTATCAGAGAATTGGTAAATAACAAAGAGATCAGTTTAGAGTTTTGCAGGTCAAAAGAATAAGTCATAGATATTTTAACAAAGACTTTCACAAGAGATGCATTTCAACATCTTCGTAGTATTCTAGAAGTCTACAATCTGATAGATGATTAACAGTTCAAGCAAATTCAAAATTTTTGATGCAAATTTTGTGTTTTGTAAACTCACCTACTTATAGTTAAGGGGGAGTGTTGGAAATAAGAATTACAAGTTTGTGAGATTTAAATCTCTATCGATTTGTTATTCATTGAGTCATTTAGTATGAAAATAAAAATTTGCAAGTTTACGCAAACTTGGTTTTTTCTATCGGCAAGCAGGGGAGTTATTAATGAAGTCGATCTTTATCTTTCTTTAGTTTTGTTAAGTAGATAGAAGTCAGTCAAAATTTATTGTTGTATTATTTGTTTGAGTTGGTTTTACCTTTATAGGACGTCTCCATCTTATCTATATATGTTCGAGTCTATAGTTAGTCGATATGCAGAGAAGCAACGATAGTAGTTGAAGGTAGTCAAAGAAGTATGAGAGCTCAATCTCTATGTGTGTGTTTTTTAAGTTGCAGAAATAGTTCAAAAGTTGTTGGAGCCGAAGGTCAACATAGTATCGTATTCTCTATTAGTGAACAGTGCCAAAGTTTTTTTATATAACAAGTATTTTGTGTGTTGACAAATTCATGTGTATGTTTAAACTTTTGTTGTGTTTATGAGTTTGAACATTTGTTGTGTTTATGAGTTTTATTTCTGTGCAAAGTTTGTCTGCACACTTTAGATCTGAGATAAAGCTGGCTAAGAAATCATTTCCATTAAACGTGCTTGAAACTACCACTTCATGTGTTGAATCTTTGTCTCAAGCTTCCTATCGCACCATTACCTAACCCTAGAACCTGAAACACATATCATCCTCTCCCTCTTCGTCACAATTATTCCCCTCATTTTTCACCCAGTGCTATGTTAATGAGAAGTCATGGGATACTTTTCTTTATGAACAAGCTCGAGCCACTTCTTGAATTAATGGCCATTAAGGAGATCCTCTACAAGGACATAGGCTCTTCCAAGTGATAATTCCCTAATTTGATTATTGTATTTGATACTAAAAGCCAAATTGGCATCTTGGAGAGAACATTAAATGTGAAAGGATTCATACCATCTTAGGGTGTTGATTGCTTTTTGGATGATGTCAGTTTTAGACATAGATTCATACCATCATGGAGGTTTTTGAGGGGGGATGATATAAGTTCGAATCAGAAGGACTCATGTGGATCAGGCCTAGGATTTGGTGTCCTGTGGGATGTGCTTTTCATTTCAAGAAGTATTTGATAGGTAACCATTAGTTGAAAAAGTAAAAATTTACCAAAGAGTTAGATTAGAAGATGTAGATTGCATGTGGATAGTTTTATATGGGATGTCAAATTTTTTGATAGTTGTCTCATGGTGAGCACCTTATTTAACGGAATACAATTCTGTAAAAACTAGAATTTCCCATAATCACCAAGAATGGTCAGGATTTCAGAGTGTTTGTAGAATTTTAAAAAGGTAGTGAAATGAATTATAGAAATATAGATTCATGGGATGATGGCACAACCAACATGATGATCATACGTTTTCACTCCCAAAAAACACAGTGGTATTTTTTTTGCAATTTTTGTTTCATTCAAAACTCGGTTACAATCGTCATGAATTCTTTGTCCCATGCAGATAGGCCCAACATAGGGATTACATAAAGGTCAAATTAGGAAAAAATATATTACAATCATCCTGAATTCTATGTCCCACATAGATAGGCCTAGCCTAGCATAGGGATTACATAAAGATAAATGCAATTGTTGTTTCATTCAAAACTCTGTTACAATCATAATGAGTTCTCTATCCCACATAGATAGGCCTAGCATAGGGATTACATAAAGACCAAGTCTCGGATTAGGGATTATTAGAAATTCAAATTCGGTAAGTCAGTTGCTAAAAAATAAAGTAAGTGAATGCCACTAAGGTATTTGATTGTATCATCTAGACTTGCATGATGAAAAATATATAAAAACTTTAATTAATTATCAATATAATAATAATAATAATAATCTATTTTTAAGGTCACGGTTCTCCGCCCAACCATTTGACTGGTAAATTCTATGGAGATATACATACCCTACCCCTCTAGATTTGAACTTGTAACCTCTTAAGAGGAAATACATGTTCTTAACCATTATGCTACCAAATAATATATATATATATAAGCATAATCAATATACCACCTTATAACTGTAAATGAGTTTGAGCAATGGAACAAAGGGTAACATTGTAGCATTATTTTTCAGAACATTTTAACCTGGCTTTAAATGAACATAAAACTTAACTTGAATGCATATTTTGCCATCCTATGTACATGTGTACATGGAGAAAAGTCACGGTTGAGTTTTCTCCATACTCGTTGCACCGAATATGAAATCGAAATAGGAATTTCGCAAAATGAGAAATTTGCAATCGAAATAAGAATGGACTGAAATGAGAGAAGTGTTGAAAGATGCGACAACAATGTTTTTTTGTTACTTTTTTCAAAAAATCAAATAGTTGTTTGATTAAGATTTTGACTGTCTAGAGAAAATTTCTTACAAACAACTATCCTTGATCAAATGCCTTTGGTTCAATCATGTTAACTGCACATCAGGTTTCCATGATCCATCATGGAGGGAGGAGACCCTAAGGGTCTGCTCCTTCCTCATACTCGGAGGGTCTTCCCCCTCCTCAAACCCTCCGGGTCTGCCTCCGGGTCTGAGGAGGGGGCAACCCCTCTGGGATGGAGGGTCAGAGGGGGAAGACCCTTAGGGTCTCCTCCTTCCACGATGGATCATGGGACTTGGATTAATTATCACCCAGTCGATGGTCTTAAATTTGAATCACACTACGAGAGTCGTATGATTGGATATCTACACGCTTAGCACAAATTTCTTTGAAGTGTTTGTTACATCCAATATGGAATTTTTGAAAGAGAACATGTGCATTGGGTTTGTTTAATGAATATCTCTGTGGGGTTTTAGGCTCAGTAAGTCTATATTGATCTGAATCAGAAGTCAGGGATACTTTTCTTCATTAAAAAATAGTTTTGAAAAGACAAATAGTTGTTTGATTAAAAAAAAGTTTTGAAAATACAAAGAGTTGTTTGAAAATTTCTTACAAACAACCATCCTTGATCTGAGGCCTTTGGCTCAATCACGTTAACTACACATCAGGTATGGTCAAGGCTATTAGATCATATTTTACAACCCAGATTCATTCTCACCCAATCGTCGGTCTTAATTCTGAATCACACTGCGAGAACTATTTGATTGGATCTTTACATGCTAAGCGCAAGTTTCTTCGAAGATTTTGCTACATCCAAGTTGTAATTTTTGAAAGAGAGCATGTGCATTGGATTTGTTTGATGAATATTGTAGATTTTAACCTTGTACAATTATTTACTGCAAACATATTTTCAGTAAAAGATCATAAGAGATACAATGGAAAATGAAAACATTGCACATAGAGTTTTCCCATGGAAACCCAAACCCGGAAAACCAACATATTCTGTATTCATTCACGGTGATACATTGTTTACAATACAATATACATATAGGATCCAACAACATCCAAAACCATAACCAAATGACTTCGATCAGTCAACAACCCTAATTCCTTAATCGGAAATAGAAAACCATCGAAAAAAACCATGTGTTGAAAACCACCCAACAATAGACACGAAAAATGAAGAAAAAATGTGACACATTTCTCGAGGCAAAAAAAAATTCTCTGGGGCGCTACCCCTGCGACCCTTGTATGCCTAGTGCAACATAGTAGACACTAAATCTAATCATGCAAAGAATATAACACATACCAAACATTCTCCCACTTGTTTTATTTGCATATAGGGTGGTACAGGGTTACATAGTCAACAAACCATGGAAGCAATGCCCAGGGATCCTCTAAACCAAGAGAACTTCTTAGTGCTCACAGAATTTTTTAATGAACCTGTAATATTCTTCAAAGTGTCCACATTCATCAACAATACTTTATTTTCTTCAACCATTTCTCTCACAAAGTGATACTGAATATCAATATTTTTTTTCTTGGAATGATAAGTCAGGTTCTTTGCTAGAAAAATTGCACTTTGACTGTCAAAATCTATCCTTACAACTTTTTTTACCAACCCAATACACGAAAAAAATATTTTTAACCATATTGCTTACTTACTTGCATGAGTGGCTGCCATTTATTCAACTTTTGTAGTTGAAAGTGCCACTATAGCCTATCTTTTGCTCATCCAACCGATTGCTCCTCCAAACAAGTTAAACACATAATTGCTTGTAGATCTCCTACAAGCCAGATCTCTAACCCAGTCTTCATCCAAAAATCCATGTATGTCCAACACTCTATCCAATCCTAGTCTTCCTTGGTAGCACAATCCATAGTTAGCAGTGCCACACAAATACTTGAAAACCCTTTTTACTATTTTCCAATGCTCCTTTCCTAATTTTGACATATACCTGCTAAAACTCCCAATGCATGTCCAATGTCCAGCCTAGTAAATACCATTGCATACATCAAACTTCCAACTGCAGTCACATATGGAACAGGAGACATGTCCTCCTCCTCTTCATGTGTCTTGCGACACTGATCCACAGACAAATTTACACCAATAAGAATAGGGACCTTGACCGGTTTACATTATTGCATATTAATCCTCTGCAATATTATCTCGACATATTTTCTCTAATTTAACTAGAGTTTCTTCTTTTTCCAATCTCCTTTAATTTCCATGCCCAAAATGAAATTTGAAGGACCAAGATCCTTCAGGTCAAATTTAGAGGACAACTAAGTTTTAACATCTTGGATAATATCCTTATTGTTTCCTATCAACAACATGTCATCCACATACAAGACCAAATATATCAAATAATCATGAATTAATTTAAAATAAACACAGTGATCCTCTTTGCTTCTTGTGAATCCAAGTCCCAGCATATAAGTATCAAATTTTTGATACCATATCCTTGGTGATTGTTTTAAACCATACAGGGATTGTTTAAGCTTGCATACTAGCACCTTCTTTCCCTTCACATAAAATCCTTTTGGCTGCTTCAAATATATTTCTTCTTCCATATCCCCATGTAGGAATGTTGTCTTCACATATATCTGTTCTACTTCAAATTCAAATGTATCAACAACAGATAATATAAATCTTATAGAAGTTAACTTGGCAACAAGAGAAAAAATCTCACCAAAATCAATTCCCTCAACCCGGGAATACCCCTTTACAACTAACCGAGCTTTGTGTTTCTCCATTTTTCCTTATGCATTCAGATGCTTTTTAAATACCCATTTGCTACCAATGGTATTTCTTCC
Organism: Picea mariana; assembly: GCA_032191745.1. Taxonomy (NCBI): domain Eukaryota; kingdom Viridiplantae; phylum Streptophyta; class Pinopsida; order Pinales; family Pinaceae; genus Picea; species Picea mariana. Next base: position 8,587 of record JASDQU010272814.1, read on the forward strand.
AGTTGACAACTCCACTTGATATCAAGCCTCATTCTTATCCAAGGATACCATTTCTTCATCCATGGCCTTTTTCTAGAGATTTCCATCCTATGAATCCACTACCTCCCTGATAATTCTAGGATCATCATAAGTAATAGACAAATTAAAATTTGAATAGAAATTAGATGGAGTATACCTTTCTGGTAGCCTTCTATAACACCTTGTTTCCTCCAATTTGTAACTTAGTCATAAAATAGGATTACCATGCTAAGGCATGTGGACAATGTAAATGTATTATTGTTTGGGTTGCCAATAACTGACTATGGGGGTGAAAGCTTAAAAGTAGTGGCCATGATATCACTAGAGGAAGAATGTGAAAACTATACGAAATGGTTCATTATATCAAATAACCCCAAATTTCCTTTCATGAGGATGATAAACCTCCTTCGGATCCTAAGGAGAGAAATCAGTTAAAGAAGAAAGAGCCAGTGGTTGAATTATCAACCAACCCCATGAATGGGAGCATGCTCTAGCTACAAAATCTCAGCCCGAAGTACCAAAGAGACCTACGGACCCGAGCTTCCTTATGACAAAAGGAATGTGATGGGTCGAGAACCTTCCAAAAGAAGGAAGGTAAGATAGATACACACTGACAACCAGACAGGTGGAAAAAGAGAAGAAGAGAACGCAAGATCGTAATAATAAATAGAAGGTCGTGACCTTGATGTTGAGGGGGTATATGATAAATCTCTCCAAGGCCATAACAGAGAGAGATATCTAAAAGTTGCAGAGATCAGAACTCGAGAAAAAGATGAACAGAGAAATAATCCTTGAGAACTGCGAGAGTTCCCTGGTGATATCATGGCTTGGCACGAGGGTGGCTAGAGTGCTAAGAAGGTTGAACACCCATAGTCAGTTACTTGGATACCACCTGTAATAGATAAGTAATCACAGATCTTGTGTATTTAAGTGGTACTGTGAATTAAAGTTGGATATACTATGAATGTTGCAAGGGTGGATATATTTTCTTACTGATTATACTTTATCCATTTTATTCCTGCTTGATTGTGTAATTAGGCAAGTAGGAAATTATATGAATTGAATGTTTTTTTATAATCATAAATTCTTGGTTTTCGTGGTGACTTAAGCCAGAGCCATGAACTATGAGTTCATCGACCTTTGGTATAGTTTCCTGTACGCATGATGACACTCCTAATCATTTTGAGTCCCTTGGAGGATGGATTTCGTTAAGTTCAGTAGAGGTAGTGCAGATATGCACAGGCTCTCTGCAAGGCAAGCAGAGCCTAAGAACCACTCAAGTTCGAGACTTGATGAAGGAGCACAAGAATAGTACAGAAAACCCTTCTAAGTGTTAAGCCCAAGAGAAAGAGCACAACGTTCTTAAATCCTTCATAACCGAAGAAGCTCAGGAAGAATAGTGAGGTCCAAGTATCGAAAAGGAATATCCTTTTTCCTTTAGAAGATGAATGAATGAGATTCGATTGAGAGGACCCGAGGTCTGTCGTGACCATTAGATTTGAATAAAGGGTACAGTCATTAATGCTTCGACCCCTTCAGTCTTCTCAAGATCGCACATCGGGAGATTCGCACGTTGGCGCAACTAAACTCTCAAAACTTGAAGTTGCAATGTGATCTGGACTGTAGATAAAAGGATCTATCAGGACCCTCCTTGACCGTCAAATTGGTGAGATCAGGGATTCATACATCGAGAGATACACATGTTGGCGTGACTAAACTCCCAAAACTTGAAGCGTGAAAGTGTCGAAGTGTCGAAGAGATGAAGTAGATCTGGACCATCAGATCTAGAGGACAGGTGGCCTGAATTCGTGAAATCCGGGTAAGGTCCCTAAGTGATTCATAACCATTGGATTTAGAGGACATGTGGCACAAGTATATGGATGTCGGGTAAAGACCTAAAGTAATCCTCAATCGTTGGATTTGGGGAAGAAACACATTAGTGGATCTTAGACTTCGGGTAAAATCCATTGGGAAAAGAGGTCTGAAATTTGATATCTCAGAAGTCCGAAGACCCAGAGGAGACATCGACCGTCAATCTAGAAGAGGGCCTTCAAACTGTTGATCTGGGTTGAAAGGTCAACCACCTGGAGTGAAGGAAAGACCGTTGATTGAGTAGGACAGGTGTATGTGGATCATCAACTCTGGAATATTGAAGTACGTGTTAACGCTCTGTAAATTCCAAGAGGTTGTTAGGAAAGAAGAAATCTACGAGAGGTAAATTTATCCAACCACCTCGAAACTGGAATCTATCCCTACCAGTTTTAGAGAGGGATCTCTCTGTATGATTTAGCTATGTTCTATCTTTAAGATATTAGGCTAGTTATATAAAATAAGATTAATTGGTTTGTTGTTTTTGTTGAGTTGGTTGAAGGGGATTTACGCATCCACTGGGCTATGGGGTCTGTGTTATAAAGATAAAAATCTAAACTAGAAATAAAAGATTCTTTTCACAGGAAAAGATAATGCATTCGTTGGATTCTTTTAGCAGTAAAATGATGAATAGCAGAAAAGATGAGAAATATCAATTAAAGTAAAGAAGCATTTAAGAATTTATTCACTGTAATATCAGAAGATAAACATTAAAATATTTCAAAGTCTGAAACATGGTATACAAAGATAAATTTTGTGACATATGTTACTTTTAAAAGATTTAGATTAGAAAACAATATGACAACTGAGTAAGAAAAACATTCAACATAGAAAAGAAAAAATCACCAATGAATAACAAACGACAATCCTGTGAAAATGTCTCTTTGTATTAATGGAAGATCTCTTGATAAAAATTACAGTCTTGTAGCTTGCAGGGCGTAAAGATCAACCCTCAATACTTCAAATTTTGAAGTATTTATAATCAAAATTACATACGACCCTTTCATTGAAGATCAGGATGTGGCAAATCTAAATTTAGCTAACTAACTTAACAAGATACAAAAATTTAGGAAACTTCTTGATGACGTGTTGAAACTTCATGCTGATTTCTGGGGTGAACCGTTGGTGAGGTCTCTGCATGACCTCATCTCACTGGATAGCTAACTCATCTTGGACACCTCATCGACTACTTGATCAGATTGAAAAGCTCTTCCCATCGAAGGTGATTGGGAGCACTGACTTTAAGAAATCTTCGGTATACTTCATCCATCTCTGTGTACTTGGAAAAAGTTGGCTTGATGATGAAGATGTACCGGATCTCATGCTATATACTGATGTCTAACTGTAAAGCATCTAAGAATGCCTTTCCCGTGATACTGTCTTGTATTCCTTATAATTTTGAGCTATCCTTAGCCACAGTGGCTAGTTTCTTTTTGTAATCAGCAAGCATCATTAACTTGTCATTTATAACTCTCATACCAGGAAGACATTTCTTCTGCAGAGCTTCGATCTTGCTAAAAAATCTTTGGACTCCTACGTCCATGGTTTGGACATTTTCATCCAGTTGTAGCATCAGTCCTCTCTTGGTTAGGACCCTCTTGACCTCAAGGATGGTGTTTGTCCTATCTTCAATCTTCAACTCCTCTAGCTCCTCTCTGGTTTTGGAATTCAAAAATTTGATGATCTCAGTAGCTTCTGTGGGCATCTCTGCCAATTCTACTCTTAATTTCTCTATAGCTTGTTGACTTATTTGCACCAGCTTGTTTTGCTCGAATATGATTTGTATCATCGACCATATTTCATTCATGGACTTGGTGATGTCCATCCAGACACATTCTTTGACCTCAACGAATGTTTTGTATGCCACTGTTTGCTTCTGAAGCTATTGCGATTCCTGTTTGAGATGGTCTGATGTTTGTTTTTCTTTGGAATAGCTAGTTTGGTAAGAATACTTCAGTTCCTGAAGGTTCTCAATCTCCTTTTTGAGTCTGCTAATCTCTGTCTCTTGCAAATTCATTTCTTCCATGGATTTAGAAAGTTCAACAGTNTCACTAGTTTTTCCAATTCTGCTTCCATTTCCTTCAACTGTGCATTCTGTTCCATGATGAGCTTGAGCATATCATCTTTTTCCCCTTCTGTCTCTGCTATCTCCTTTGCCTATGAATCTTTTGTTTGTGGCAGTTTCAACTGTTTCCTTAGAGATTCTATATCAACATTTTTATTTTTGAGCATCTCCTCGACTTCTTTCACATTCAAGGGATCATATCCGATCTTGAGGACCAATTCCTCCAACATCTTAATCCTGTTATCCTTCGTAAAGGATGTTATTTTTTCTAGATTCAGCTGCGTCTGGACATTGTTCAGAGATACTTGTAACTTGGAGGCAGCAGTAGAAGCATGTGCCAATGTGGATAAAATCATTTCTCCAACTTGGTTGTGCAGATCCATTTGATCAGCTGGATGCACATCTTTAGTCTGAAATTCAAAGGTTTCCCTCTTGTAATCGGTGATTACTTTCGGGTATGGCACCTGTGCTTGTAGAAATGCCATGTGCATTCTAACCTTCTCAGTGTCGAATGCAGACAATAGTCTGTGTTGTGCAGTTGATGTTTGCTTCCAGAACTAAGCATACATGCTGCTGGTCAGTGTCTGATTTTTCTTTTTGATTAGATCATACTTCTCAAAAATACTCAATTTCGGTTCTATTTTTCTCAGCTGGTTGGATGATGGAGTATCTGTAGGCTTCTTCGGCAACACTGTAGTCATGATTTGTTTGTTTCTTGTACTAAGGAACAACCGATCAACCTCCATATTTGCAGTGGATTGAATCCCCTTTATACCAGCTGTGTCAGGTACCTGACTAGTTTTTGACCTCTTGGTATGTAGTTGGAATTCTTTGGATGATACTTCAGTGAAGGAAGGTGAAATGTCCTGTCTGGGCATTTTCTCCTTGGGATCCTATGGTGTAGTCGTCTATGAGATAGTGACCGAAAGGTCTATCTGTTCTATCTCAACCAGAGTGTTTGGCTCCCATTCTGTCTGGTTGGTGAGCTTCTCTATCTCAGGCTTGGATGTGTGGACATATGAGATATTCTTATTCTTAACTCTCCTCTCTGAAATTGTTCCGCAGGGGTCATAGTGTCATATGAAGCTATAAGAAAACTTCATTTCTTTAAGCAATCTGTCTGCTTCCTCCCCGATGCCTCGGCTATTACAGATGAAGGACCCAATCTGCCCTTTGATTCTGAGCTGCTGGTTCTTCTTCAGAGACACAAAATGTATGTCATATGAATGGATCATTTGCCTTATGTATTCCAGGGCAAATATCCTCACAGGAAAATACTTGGGCAACTGGTATGGAGTCAATTCCCACCCATACACTCTGATCTCTATGTGGTCCTAGTACAGGTACCAATCTCCTATCTTTGCAAGATCTGAGAGGTGTAGGATCCTCTAAATTTCCTAATTTATTCTTGACTCGGGTCTACCACTGAGCATGCTCACCATGCGATGGTAGACTTGCTCAATAAATTGTTTGAAATTGAATTTAGTAGAGTTGTGTCTGAGAAGTGAAGTCCACGTTGTCACCGCCTGTGGCCTCTCATCCTTGTTCTTCTTCTACATCGAAAAAGAAAATTTGTCCGCTTGAAATAATAGGAACATGTAAGCCAGTATTGAGGAATACTGGAACATGCCTTCCATGGAAAAATTTGAGAATTTCTCATGAATGTTGTCCACCAGGAAAGTGTTGTAGTCGAACTGCGTGGTGGGTTTCTCATCTGTGGAGAAGATGGACAGAAAACCTAATATGGGTTCATCCACCCACTGATCCGAAAAGTACCCGAGGAGGGCGCAGAGCGACGAAATGACCTGATTTCACTTCATTGAGAATAGGGATGAAGGATACAGGGGATTTGTAGTGGGGAGTTGAGCGGCCTGTGGGAGAAAAAACTCGAAGATCTGAGCTCTTCAGGGGAAGGATAATTTTTGATACAGTTTTGTGATAATTTCAAGATTGAACGGTGAGACAAATTAGGCTCTAGGTATCTACATCATCTGGTCAATGGTTTTAGGTGTAATGAGGAAAAGAATTTCTCCTGATGAAGAAGCTATAGTTCTCTGGTTGGGGAGGTAGTGAGCCTGGCATTTAAGGGAGAATTCGGGAAAATGGTGAACCTGAGGGAAAAGATACAGGGGAAGGTTTGACTCCCAGATCCCAATCTCATCTCTTTGGTCAAGGAAAACATCTTTGATCCATGACTGGAAGTCCACAAAGTTGAAATTTCATTTGGTGTCAGTAATTAAATGGTCTTTGTCAGCCAGAGGGATCCTATTGAGGTCAACAGGGGGCCGGAGGAAGCTTCTGTTCTCTTTGATTTTCGTGCCATCGTTGTAAAAATACCTAAAAATCAAATAGTCGTTAGTGGGGATGATGGTGGATTTGGATAGTTGACTGTAACAGAAAGGAAAACAGGGAAAATATTCTCTAGTGGGGTGATAAGGTAAATGATGAGGGAATGAAGGGTGAAGTTAGTTTTGCGTGAACGGATACCCGTTGGGCACGGGAGACAGGTCAGTAGGTTAACAGACAAGTTGGCTAGTAATAAATGGCCAATGGGTCATTTAGAGCATGACATGGCAGGTGACAATGAATGAAGAATATGACTGGGCGACGTGGCGGGAGTTGATTGGGGAGTATCCATGGTGAGGGGACTTGTAAAGGGAGAACAAGGGGAATGGACTGACAGAGTAATAAGATGTGACCTCTAGGGGAAAAAAATAGATAATGACATCA
>JASDQU010272816.1:2508-13674 GCA_032191745.1 Picea mariana
TTCATTGATATACATGTCATTTCTTATGACGGGAAGAGGAAATCCATAATGAGGAGAACAACCAAGAAAAGGAGGCTCACGCTGGATAGCGTGATTCTCATCACCACAGAAGAGAAGTTTCTCAGCACAGAAAATGTGAAGACATCTGAGCTCATCGGTGCAGGGATGGCTATCACTGATGCCAAGCTAGATCGAGCAAAGTGATATGAAAAGGAATTTTCCACCACAAATAAGGAGTTATACCATCTAGTGAAATATTACCAAGACTCCACGCAAGCAACAGTTTTTCTGAAGAGTGAATTCTAAGATGCATATGCAGGATTCACGAGAAAAATACATCTCTTCACTGCATGTGTAGCCTATTTTCAAGAAGACACTCTCATGTCACTAGAAACCTNCAAATAAGGAGTTATACCATCTAGCGAAATATTACCAAGACTCCACGCAAGCAACAGTTTTTCTGAAGAGTGAATTCTAAGATGCATATGCAGGATTCACGAGAAAAATACATCTCTTCACTGCATGTGTAGCCTATTTTCAAGAAGACACTCTCATGTCACTAGAAACCTGTAAGGACGTGGAGAGATGGTATGAAAAGGCATACCAAGATGTAGAACGAATCGATTACATCAGCGCGGTATAGAAGGGTCGAGATGTGCAGGAGCATGGCATCCGAGTGTTGATAGATAGCAACATCTCCTAGATCAGGAAGGCAGTTGAATATTGGGTAAGTATGGCCCAGGCACCTCAGGGAGTGATACAAAAGAGGTGGGTCGACTGCGAAATAAGATGGGAAAAGATTAATCGGGATATGAAAGACATTGGCCTCCTAGAGTTCGGCTTACCCGAATACTTTGTCAACTTGCATGACATAGTTAAACAACATGCAAAACATGACTCAGCATGGGAAGTAGAGATCATGCAGGTGGTGAGCATGAAAATGGGTTAGGTACAGAAGTTTATGGAACATCTGATCAAGGATCGTGCAGTTCTGCACCGTTTAAGTGCCAAAGTGATCAAATATAGAGAACAGGCAATAGATATGGAGGAAACCCTTTCAGCCCTGATGGACCAACACAGATTACCATATGCTAACACATGCAAGGATCTCTTCGTCAAGTGGTCAGAATATGAGAAGAGTCATCCACTCTAGTAGAACCACAAGATGATCTCCAGAGAATAAATAGATCAAGCGTCATGTGGTGGTCTTTTGTTTTACTTAACACAATCTTTTAGCAGTTATTTTAAGTTAGGGATTCTTTATAAATAGGGGGATTGACCTTTTAGAAGGGGTCGATGCTTTTGGGGAAAAGACCCTCTTTCTGAGAATTGTAAATAATTATTTTTGAGAAACTTTAATTAAGAAGTTATTTTTAGAACCAGAGACAAAAAAAATTGGTTTTTCATCAAAGGCGTTATGTAATTGGATTGAAGAGGAACTACTTCCAACTTTTATTTCAGTAATTGATGTTGTAACGAGTAAGAGTTTATGAATTGATAAGCTATCTTTTTCAATACTTTAACAGTTCATTTGTTCTAAATGGTGAAAAGTGAATCGTTGTGTTAATATGTGATTGATGGTAGAGCTAAAGAAACTATTTTTCTCGCACTTACCTTATTGCATGCGTATTTTCTTTCAATAATTGTATCTCATTCAGTGTAAAATACTAGCAAGTTAATGTATTATTACTAGACTTGTAATAGGTGTGAATATCATTTTCTGTGCGCTAGAGCATGAGGGTTATCCCACGCTCAGCCTTCTTCAGTAGTAAATAATCCCCTCTATCAGTTGGTTTATACCATCACACCTTACTTTATCGGACTTATCTAATAAAAGAAAAGACAAAAAAGAGAAACGTTTAATCTGAAGGAGGAACTTTCACAAAATTATATCATATAAATCACTAAGTAAATCCCATCAGTAAATTGGCTAGATCGAAAGATCTGTAGAACCATTCCACCCATCAAATGTTGTAGAGTCTAATTGGGGCTCTAAGGAGGGTTTGGTTCCTACTATTGAGTTAAATGGATATCAAACCCCTCAACATGATACTGTGAGGTCTCTAAGGCATTCATAATTTACATACCAGGTTACCATCATATTGAGATGAGATACCTTGTTGCTTAAAAACATGTGATGAGATACCTTAAGGGTACGTTGGACTTTGGTCTCTGCTATACTGGAGATCATGACTTCATACTGATTGGTTATACTGATTCAGATTGGGTTGGAAGTGTTTCTGATAGAAAGATCACTTTAGGATGTTGTTTCAATCTAGGGTCAGCCATGAATTCATGGAAAAGTAGGAACCAATCCAGCATTGCTCTCAATACGGCAGAAGCATAATACATTGCAGCATGTTCTGCCAGTTGTGAATCCATATGGCCTTGGAAGTTGTTGATAGGTCTATTTGATCTGGAGATGGAAGAAACCGTGATTCTATGTGATAACTAGAGTTGCATAAAGATGATGGATAACCCTGTGTTCCATGATAAGTCAAAGCACATAGAAATAAGTTATCACTACATTCGTGATAAGGTGCAGAGGGGGGATATAAAGCTCCAATATGTTGGCACAGATGAGCAAGTAGAAGATGTGTTGACCAAGCCTTTGTCTCGTGTGAAGTTTGAGCACTTCCGAAACAAGCTTGGTGTTGTCTGAAAGGACCTCCATCGAAAGGGGGAGTGATGTTGATGATACTATAGTATCCTGACCAACAATGGGTAGCTCCATTATGATTTTATATCCTAGGGGATAGATCATCCCTGGGAAGATCTCGAAGGTTCGGTGAGGACGGTCTGTCAAAGTACCTGTGCATGTATATGCTAGCTGTGGTCAGTAGTGGTAACTCCATTAGGATTTTATATCCTAGGGAATATTTTGATTCTTGGTCAGATCCTGAAGGTCCGGTAAGGACGGTCTATTAGAGTACCACGTGGTATATTCGTTAGGATTTTATATCCTAGGGAATATTATGATTCCTGGGCAGATCCCTAGGATCCATCAGAGTACCACAAAATTTTGTTGTTGCACCTGCCTCATTCTATTTCCATATGATGATAATGTTAATGATGTTATCTTAGCCTCGTTTTGATGATGTTGATGATGTTATCTCAGCCTCATGTTGATGATGTTGATGATGTTATCTTAGCCTTGTGTTGATGATGTTGATTTTGTTATCTCAACCTCGTGTTGATGATGTTGTTGTCTCAGCCTTGTGTTGTTTATCTTGTTGTACCAGCCTCATGTTGTTGATGATGTTGTACCAACCTCATGCTATTGGTGAGGTTGTACCAGCCTCATGTTGGTGATGTTGCTACTTCAGATTCATGCTGAAGATGATGATGAAGTTGCTACTTCATCTTCATGTTGAAGATGTTGATGATGTTGTATCAGTATTTCACTAATTGATGATGTTATATTAGTATTTTACTAATTGATGTTGATGGATATCATGATGATGCTCCAACTCCATGCTATGAATGATGATGTTGTCGATGATGAGAAAAAATTCCGATGATTTATAGATATGCCAGCCAGTGTTCAAGACGTTGATGATGTTGCTTCTCTCTCTCTCACGATGATGTTGTATTGTAGAATACCCTTCTTGTTAAGGGGGGGTGTTGAAATATTATAACTACAAAGAGTATTCTAATTATTATATAGATCAATCCCCTTTTGTGGATTGATCTTGTAGGGATTTATGTATGACCAAATCCCCTTTTGTGGATTGGCCAAACCCTAATTAAATGGTGCTAATTGAGAAGTTATCCCTAGGGATAATTAAAGTGGTTTTAGTCACTAAGTGAAGAAGTCGTCCTAGCTTGGTGAAGAGACACAACCCTAGCGCATGCCATCTAGTATAAATAAGAGAGGATAGTACCTCATTCACTCACTCACTAACTCAAGTCACTCATCTAATGCGCAAGTTTGGAGGTAGCTACAGTTGGAAGAAGAAAGAGAGAGAGGTGCATTTCTCAGTCTTGGATATTCTCTAGTGTTTGGTCTTTTATCTTGGCATTGTATTGGCAATCTATATTAAGGAAGTTTTTGTTGGGTTTTCTCCCCCATGAGGGTTTCCCAGGAAAAAATGTTGTGTACCTTGTGATTGTGTTTCTCTTAGTGATCCTACTTATGCTATTATTGTCTAGTAAATTTATAAGAACTTAATAGCAGCTATAAATTTAACAACTACCTAGAGAGAGCATTTCCTTCTCCACATCCTTTGCCTCCTTGTAATTTTCTGCTAATGTTGCTTTGCTAGAGTCTCTTGAAAAACATGCCTATGGAGGGATGTAATATGGAGGTATAGTATTCTACAGTTAATGTTTCATTTGGTATCACATCAATATGGAATTTATTTAGGATAGTTGTGGAATGTTGATTAAAATCCTTTACTTTCTCATTCTCCATTTTGATAGCAACCAGTTCTTTGAATTGAGTTGTTGGAGTTTTCTCTTCTTCGAATTTATTAAGAAAGGATTTATTGGAAGTGTCCTAGCTCCTTATGGATCTAGTTGGAAGATTATAGTACCATGTGGATTCTTTATTTTTAAAAGTGTAGGGGAATAATCTACAAACAATGTCTTCGTGTTTGACATTCATAAGCTGAACTACTAGATAAAAAAAATCTGTATGATCTTCGAGAGAGCATGACTTTCCCGGGTCAAATTTGGGCAATACACTTTATGGGCATTTTGGCAAGTCATGCATGAGTCTGGGTAGGTTTAAAGCTCCCTGAGAAATCCATGTGGCAATGTGATTTTTGAATAGAATCGATGTACTATCAGGCTGCTAAATCCGGTCTGTCCTTGACCAAAATTTAGCTCTAAGTTTAAACTTTCGTAACTTTCCTTTGTTTCCTTTTGGGACAGCAAACAATTAGGTAACTTTCTGTTGATAATTTGTGTGGTTAAGTGTTCTTTTGAGGTGCCCTTGCAAGTGTTTTCATACCAATGATTAACACATACAATAATACTCAAAACACATTACACTCCTCACAATATTTATAACTCTAAATGTTGATATAACAATTATAAGCATGCATGAAATTGATACATAAATTTTTTGTCAACATGACCCTGGAAAAACCCCCATGGGGAAAACTAGTTTGGAGTAGATGTATATAGCAGGCCTCAAAGAAAAATGTACAACATGGAAAACATATACAAGTGAACCTGGTACAATAGAAGCCCTTCTTGGATGCCTTGGAGTCCCTTGAAGATGTTCCTACTAGCCCCTTGAAGCGAGGCACCCTTTGCCTTGGTGCGCCCCTCTTCCTTAGCTAGTGTCTTGACCTATTGCTTTGCCTTTAACCTTTTCTTGTGTCTTTAACCTTTCCTTTCCTTTTCTTTTCCCTTGTTGAAGCGCCCTCCTCTCAAGAGTGCCTCCCTCCAAGTCTAGGTGCGCCCCTCCTCTAGCAAAACTCCACAAATGTAGTGCGCCCCTCCTCTAGAAAAACTCCACAAATGTAGTGCACCCTCCTTCACCCTTGTTCCCTCTACTCCTCTAGAGTGTGACTAAGCATAGTGAAATACTATCTTCCACAAGGTGTGCCCCTCCAAGAGATGGAAACCTCCCACAAGCTAGATGCACCCTTGTTATCTAAATATTGTGTCTCTGCTCACTAGCAAATGCACCCCTACTCAAGGTGAATGTGCCCCTCCTCAAGATGTATCTCACTCCTCCATGGAATCCTCTCAATGCAAGCTACCAACAAGCTATGGCTCCTCCTCAATCCTTGGCCTCATGCGCCCTCGCCTCCTCAAGATGTGCGCCCAAGAGCTCTTCTCCTCCTCTCCTCTCAAATCTCTCAAGTGAAGAATGAATCTCATATTTTCCCTATTCCCTCCTTTAGCCTCTCTTTGGCCAAACCCTAAAATATCAATGGCCTAGATCTAATCTAGACATGTCTAATCAATGGGTGAGATTTAATCCTAAAATATCACTTAGGAAACCCACTTTCCGTAGTTTTCCTCATGTCATTTAACTCACCCACAAAGTGAATTAAATGTCACTTTAATGACTTAAGTGACATATTTCACTTTTGACTTAAACTCCTAAATCAAAGTGAAATTAGAACATAAAGTAAAGTAATAAGGGTAATAGTCTCCCCCTTTTTGTTTAGAGACTCACAAACACAAGGGGACCAGTTTCCAAGGTACCCAAATCTCAACAATTTTGGTTTCCATCCATATCGGTGTTTCCTCCAGTATCTTCTTCAGATTTGGAATCAAATTTAGAGCCGGAAGATGGAGGAGTGGAACTTGTAGGAGCAAGAGGGTTTTCATCCAAGAGTTGGGGTATCTCCTGCAAGGAAAATTTAACCAAATCCTCAACAAAGTCAGCAAGAAGGTTAGACTGGGTAATAGTTCAATGAGTAGCTCACCTCCTAGGAAGCATAGATACCACAGGAAAACAACCAATTAGTTTGGCTAAAGAACAAGTTATTGGTCGAGTTTCGTTAACCTCGGTGTGTGGACCAGCAAATAAAGTTTTGGGAGTTGTTTCATGGATTCCAATGGCTATACTTTCCAAGACAGGGGCAACATTTTCTTAAGTAATTTCAATCTCAACATTAATATCCTTTGGAATTGGGAAAATATGAGGTTGTGGTTCACTGTAAGTGTAATAAGAGGTTTGGCTGCGTAGGTATCAGGTGTTTCTACTAACCATACAAGTCTAGCCCTCCTAGCGCCAAAATCTATTGACAGGGGAAAAATTCCCTTCAACAGGCAAGGGTGCTCCCCAATGTGAGGTCCCAATTAGACTTCACACCGTTTGGATTAGGAGACCCGTCTAGTTTTTAGCCGCCCGGATGCCATTACTGGTATGAGGGTAAATGAATAGTTTGCGATGAGAGGGGATGCAAATGAAAACTACACTAACGTTTAAAAGAAAACCTATTATATCCTAATTAGGAGTGTTTAAGGCTAACAAATGAACATATAACAGTGTTAGAAATCCCTACACATAACCTTCATTTAGATCGCTATTAATGGACAGAGACAGTGAACACATACGTTAATGAATGTATGATAAGATAAGTCTTGTACATTAACTCATACATGCAAATCTACTCATCATCTCAGAACATTCATAAAAGAGAACAAATATTGTGAAAGATATCCATTCACAAAATAAAAGTTCATTTAATAAAAAGGAAATTGTTGCAGTGTTTCACAACAACCAAACATTCCCTCGAAATAGTTCACAACAGAATAGCTAAAAGAAAGCATGTGTTTCTCTCTATCAAAGTGGCCCTGAGGGCTTTACTATTATTTATTTTTTTAAATAGTTCTCGCAAAATTACAAATTTCAAGAGTCGTTCCAAAATGGGTACTCTTTGGTTTATATAAATTACTTTGGTCATTATTCTTGAGAGTTCTTGAATTCCTCAAGAAACAATTACAAACTTGTCACCTTCTATATTCTGTTTATTTCTAACTTAAGCAAAAGAAAATATGATAAATGAAAATTTGAATTTTATTCTATTTCTCTCATTTGTCTTTATCCCTGATGTAGGTAGCCCATGCTTCATGATATCCAGAAATAGAAAGTATTATGTGGTATAGTAAATATTACAAAATGAGCTAGATCATTAAATGAGAAAACCCTAGATAGGGTTGAGTTACATAACTAATCTCAAAGAAAGATACTCACAATAACACCATATGACATTATCAATGAATAATTGGTGTGTTTATTGCAAATGAGTTTACCTCCTTATATATTAGTGTTCATTAAGCAAGTCATTCCCACTTATGAGTGTGGGATAGATTGTTTTATAAAAAATGTGAGCATCAACATATTATAAAGTCATAAAGTGACTTTATTACATAGTAATCCTTATATCTATAATACTAGAGACTCTAGGACAACCTCATTGGCTACGGAATTTTGGGAGAGAGTTTTCGTGTCTCTCTATAGGTTGGGTAAGAAGGCATGGATCATACTTTGTGCTCTAGAAACTTTCATAAGATACTCATCCATTAAGGCAATGGTTACTTTGAGAGGGGTCTCTGAGGCCATCTCTCTAGCATGCATATTTTCTTCTAATTTGGCATGTATCTGCTCATTTGGTCTTGTCTCTCCTAATTCTCCAAATCGGGGAAGATAGCATTTAACGATCAAGGTGATTGTTGCCTTACAAAGTTTAGAATATGCCCTTTGAGTTATTCACTTATTTTTCCAACTTTTCCCGTATTTCTTGGCAATTGGTGAGAGCAATGTAGTTGATAACACCTTCCCAATCGGTCATTCGTGGTAGTTCTTTCGGTGCATTTGGGTTGTCTATTGCCCACTGCTTCATTTCATATAAAGTGTCTCTAATCATAGTGAATTTTGTCCTTTTGGCATGGATTTTTGTTAGTTGTGCCTTAATTTGGGTTGTTTTCATCTGGAATACTTGTATTCCAACATAGAGTTTTGTGGCAAAACTATGGAGATCATTCCTTACTTCTATTGCACTTATTCTGAATTCTTGGATGTTAATTTTGTCTTCTTTGTAGAATCACATCTCCTCTTCCAGGAATCTTAACTTCTCCTTGTAGTCCTCTATTTCATACATCGTACTCATCGGGTTTTGTTTGGAATATTGTGTGAAGGCCATGCCAGTTGAAACGATTGACAGGGGGTCATATTTAATATTTTCCACCACATCTTTCTCCATCATTACTGACAATGGGGCCACTCCAATTACTGTAGTTTTCTAATTTTCTATTGTATAATCATGCATGACTCCCTGTCAAACTTGAAGGAGTTTAGGTTGGCTACATTTTGGGACTTTGATGAAGTATATGCACCAAGTCCTAACTCTCCTAGTGGGAAATGTCCTCCAATCAGGGGTGCGTTTGAGGATGATCCAGGGATATATGTGTCCATGGGATTGGAGCCTTGTTCTTCCTCTTGATTTATTTTCATCTCCTCTACTTATTCTTTCTTTCATTGTGCTTTCGCTTTTGCTATTGATTTTTTCTCTTTTTATGTTGTTACATTTGATTTTGCTTGTTGTATTTTGCATTCAACTTCTTCCTCTTTCCTCTTCTTTTGTTCTTTTGTTGTTGCTTCCATCGCTTATGTTGCCTTTCTCTTTTTCTCCTCTTCTTCTTGTTCTTTCGCTTTTTTTTTCCTCTTTTTCTCTCTTTCTCTGTTGTTGCTTTTGTTGCCTCCTCTTCTTTCTTTTTCTGCTCTGCCTCTACTTTTAATTAGCTATCTTCTTCTCACCTCTTTTGCAGTGCTTCTTTGGCCCTTTTCTCATCTTCTATTCTACCTCTAGTTTGAGAGCTACTTCCTCTTCTAAAAATTATTTTATCCTAGGTTCTTGCGTTGTGATGGATTTCTTCCTCTTCCCAAACATCTGACATGTAACTCCATCTATATTTGTGGTTGTTTCAGTGGGTACTGAGGACCTTCAGGGGATCGTGGTTGCAGAATCTTTCTTCACCGAAGTGGAAAGAGGCCAACGTGTTCAATTCTTCCTGGGATTCTTTAATGTCCTTGAATGAGTAAGAATTAGCCCAAAGAGGGAGAGGTGGTCAGATTGATTTTTTGTCTCTATTCAATGTTGCACCTACTCCATGTAATACCATATGATAGGTTATCTCTTGCAAAACCATCCTTTCAAGGAAAAACTTCGAGAGAAGATGAGGAGATTTGTTGGCCCCATAAACCTTGATGTATGTGCCTTACTCCAGTAGGTACCAGTCACCTATTATCGCTACAATGGCTTGATCTTTATCTGTCATACAGGGCGCAGGTGAGCAGAAGGGAAGCTTGTATAGGGGAATCAATAAATGTTCACATATTTTTTGATAATCAAGATGGTACTTATGTTCCCACATCACTTTATAGTAAATATGGACTGAAGGATCACTTGGTTTCCATGACTAGCCCATCCCTGGGTATGCATGCATTACACATCATGTCGAGCAGGCATGATGACATGTGGAAGGTGGAAAATTTTCCAGAGGCTTGAGCACTTGTTCCAGTGTTGAGGATAAAATATCTACCCAGTTGAATGACGATGAAGAGGATGTAATATAATGAATAAGAGGTACCCACAATATCTTGAAATTTTGTGCATCTAGTTCCCCGTAGAGCCTACATAACATGGTCATTGCATACTAGTATGGAAACCTAAGGGAATTTGTAGGATACTCATTAGAAGACCTGGTCCTGAAATGTTTCCCTACTTTATACCAACTCTTCAAGAGATCCCTAGGACTATGAGGAAATTATTTCACCATTTCCTCATCCAGTGTTTTTTCCCCTTCATCTAAGTGAAAGTAGGAAGTGATCATTGAGGGTTGGAAAGAAGCAATTGATAGGCCCCTTGCATTGATTATATGCATGTTGTCTAATTTGGTGTGCTTTACTATCCAGCCTCTATGCAAGCAAAAACCATTGCACATGTTGAAATCTTATGCAACTTAGATAACTTGATGGCTCTATACACTTCAAGGTTAGGATCATGTTCTAGCAGTTGCGAGAAAGTTTGATTGTTGAACATTTGGTAGAATTCTCCCCACTTGAATGAGGTTTCTTTGTCGATGATCCATAGAACTAAGGGGAAATTATTTCACCATTTCCTCATCCAATTTTGTTTCCCCTTCATCTAAGTGATAGTAGGCAGTGATCACTAAGGGTTGGAAAGAGGCAATTGGTTGGCCCCTTGCATTGATTATATTCCTATTGTCTAAGTTGGTGTGCTTTACTATCCAAGAGATGGCCTATGCGCAAGGGAAAACCGTCGCACAAGCTACAATCTTATCCAAATTAGTTCTCTTGATGGCTCTATACATGTCGAGGTAAGGATCATGTTCTGGAAGTTGCGAGAAATATTGATTGTTGAACATATGATAGACTTCTCCCCACTTGAATTAGGTTTATTTATCGATGAAGCACCTTGTATCAATATAGACTGGTCCAAGCATATCGATATGTGTTTCCTCCTCATCCCTGCGAACAGGGACCTCGACTATAGGAGTCATTTTGGGCATATTGTTTCTTTTTATGTGGGTAGACATGATTGATCCTGTAAATGATATGTCATATCATAGCAAACAATTATTTTCATTATTCCATGGGAAATTGGAAAATAAACATACAGAATCTGATGGACCCCCTTTATTTTGAAGTTTAGGTAACCAACAATACTTGAACTA
>JASDQU010272819.1:0-15202 GCA_032191745.1 Picea mariana
GTGTGTCACCTTTGTGACACTAAGAAGGTTGAATATGAAAAGTACTTTCTCTTAGATTGTCCAACCTATACCTATATTAGATCTCATTTTCAAAATATTGATCACACTACCAACCTTCCTAACCTCTTAACTCAACAAAAGTATGGTGATCTTGGAAAGCTTCTCTTAATGCTTTTTGAGCACATAAATACAATTCTAAAGAATCACAAGTAATCACTTACCGTCTTAAGGTCCGATAGACCGATTAGGTCTTAGTGGACGTTAATCATCATCATCATCATCATCATCATAAACACTATATTGAATTTAATTTTGAAACACACTATAAACATTATATTGGATTTAATTTTGAAAAACACTATAAACATTATATTTAATTTAAAATGGATTTTGTTTTGAAAGATATTAGGCTAAATAAGTTTATCATAATGCTTTCAATTGAACTTAAGCTCAATACATGCACTTTGGTACCTAATCCTTTCCCACCAACATCAATGCAACGACATATTAGTTCTCGTTCTCATCTATGGTTATGGTTAAAGAATATAAATGAGTTTATCAATGTTAGGATGTCATGTAGCCCTCACTTGGGAAGTGCATTTTTATTAAATAAATATGTGTAGTTTTTAAAATTCTATATATATATATATATATTTTATAAATTTTCAATTAGTATTTAGTTTTATGTATGGTATTAAGGGATAAATGTTATTAAAAAGTATAGATAATTTAAGATTATTATATATTAATAAAAAATATTTTCAAATATTTAATATTTAAGAGGATACGTCATCTTATTGGAATGATCAATTAATCATTTTTTTAAACATAAATTTTAATCTTATAGTCATCAATTGAAAACGCTGGTATATTCTTAGTAATTTCTTCAAGTCAACGGATGAAATTTTGATAAATTAACTTCCTCTTATTTACTTGTACCAAATTTAATATCAAAATCATTAATATTGAAGTGCAATGATATTAAGGTATTTGCCTACTATTATGATGATATTTTGGTGCTTCACAAAGGAATGAATATTAAAGTTCAATGATAATAGGGCTGATAATAGGGCTGTTAGATGACCATGCTTAAGTATAAGTGTAATTTCTAGTTATCTCTTCACTACCAACAAAGATAATTCCTTCTACATTCAGATATGAGAAGCCTACAATATGGGAAGTCTAAAGAAAAGCTTGTTGCATAGGTTGAGTCATGAAATATGGATGTAATATATATAGTATTGGAGCCTTGATATCTAAGGGAGGGTTTTAGAGTTTCCATTGTTAAAACCCAGTGATTGAGATCTCTATGGTAGTGTTAGTTATAAAGTAAATTGATTTGTTACATTCTTAAATCAGTCATTTCTCGATATTCTAATGTTTTTTACCTTGGCAGGTTTTCAATTTGATCAACTTGACAAAGCTCAAGGCTACAATAGTGTCGAGCTCCCTCAGATTTCCTTGAACAACATATATGGACCATCATTGAATTTTATGTGGCTCATGACATATAACTACCCAGTTGTTTCAGACGAAATCAATATCATGGGCAATGCCACAAGTTCTTTTTCGAGTACTGCAATTATTACCCCAGCTGGGACGCCATACCTCAATCTATCTTAGAGTCACCAGGTAGATATTATATTACAGAGCTATTGTGAATTATTATCAAACCTACTATGGTGAACACTAATCGTTTACTATGATTTTTATAAATTGAGGTTCACTGCAAGGATAATAAAATAAGAGAATTAGTTTAGAATTAGCATACATAAGGAGAACCCTATAGGAAACTAAAAAAAGTAACTGTTTGAGAACGATCTAGGTAACTAAAAAAAGTATCTGTTTGAAATTATTTAGAATTTTATTTTAATTGCTAGCCTCTTTTGTTATAGCAAGATTTGCCTCACCATTGCTATCTTGCACAAAGGGCCTTTTTCCATTTCCCTATGCAGACTTGTCATCCCTTTTTGATGAATCCAGAACAAAAAATATATATTTTTCCACATATACGCTCCCTATCATCTATGCAAGATGCGTATACGCTGGCTGATCCACTACAACCCGTGTACATTGGGATTTGTGCCAGAAAATACAAAAATGAGGTTGGGTTTCCATGTCACGACAGAAGATCTATGATCCTTGGCCTTCCACATACTGGAAACGTTTCGACTCAGCTCTTCAGTTGCATTCTGAAGGCTATAAAAGCACAATTTCAAGCCATGGAAAAGGAGGAGAAAGAATTCAACTTTGAGAGCAAATTTTCTCTGGAGAAATTACTTCATATTGAGTCTGCATCCCTTTTCCCCTCAACTTTGAACTCAATGTTCAACCCCCAAGCTCTTTCCCTATTGTTGAGAGAACCTCATTGACTCTCTCTTATGAGCTTGCTTTTGGTGGAGGATTGAAGTGGTGGAGGAGGCCCAGTTGGAAGGAACTTGGTTTCTTGGTTTCGAATCGTGCCGATACAGAAGTCTGTAATGTTGTCACTTCTGTTGATCAATTATTAATAGAAATACTCCTTTCCCATCCTATTGGTATAGTGAAAATTTATGATTACTATCCATGGGCATGTTTGTAATGTTTATTGATGGATTATGCTATCTAATGTGCGAACCCCTTTATATCATCACTATATACTTGCTTGTCTTGTTTGTTAAGAACTTATTGCAGGTATAAAGCTTTGGGTCGAAGTGCTCAATGGTGGAACATTATCAAATGTTGGATCGAGGTAGAGCTCTTTCTTATCTTGCACATTAGTTCATATAGCATATGTTGGAATTGAGTTAATTTCTGCAGTCATACCTGTCTGTTGTGGTTTACCCTTGGCCATAGAGAATTTTTCCCTCGTAACATCTTTGGTACCATTTATCCTCATACATAACTTTTAAATATTCTTCATTTTCCCTGCTAACTCACATAACTTTTAAATATTCTTCATTTTCCCTGATAACTCACATAACTTTTAAACATTCTTCATTTTCTCTGCTAACTCGTCCTTATTTGCATTCTCTTTCTCAATAAGCAATTCACTCACATCCTCGAGAATAGCTTTGATATCTTCAAAGTCTCTCTTCTCCAAATGATTTGATATACATTAATAATGTTTTAATAATATTTAATAATTTATTAATATTAAATAATAATATATTACTATAACAATGTTTTATTAATGTATTAACACTTTAATAATGTATTGTTATTAATCCCTGCCGTAGGCATAGAAGGACTATAGCGATCGATAATTTGTTGACTACATGTTAGTTTGTTCTTTGACCAAAAATATTTGCATAATACCTATTGTTGGAGCCAGGGAATTAAAAACATATATTTTTATATAATAAAAAGTACCATACATGTACTGATCTGATTGGATAAGAGATTGGAGGTCTTATTTCTGGCTTCACTATTCCTAATGTTTTATATGGAAACATATCCAAACTTTTTATCGTATACAATCTTTTTGAATAATATATTTTTCCTATGTATTGCTTGAAGGTGGATTAATGCTAACATTAGTTCAAACGTTTGTATTAGCATTTTCTACTAGCTGAATATATCCCTATGTTTTTATTTGTACTAATCATATTGAAATGTTTTGATATCCAAGATTTATAGTGATTGATAATTCCAAAGTTTATAATGTCCTTCCCGCATGTATTTGTATTGAAATGTATTGACACTTTTTTCGAGATGCTTCAATGGGCCTGACAACTTAAAATGTTTACATGACGCGAGGTCCTCCAACAGGCTTGACAACTTCAATGTTTGCATACCGTGAGGTCCTTAGATAGCCCGACAACCTTAAATGTTTATCTAAATACGCTTCTCGGGGTACATTTTTCCTCGAAATTTTTCATACAATGTTGCAATGTTTTTGTACAGTGTTGTTGTCCACCGCCAATTAAATAGGCATTGCTTGTTTCATCCTTCTTCTACCTTTGCAATGAAATTTCATCATTGTTGAAGCTACATATATTGTTTACTGGTTCGGTGAGTGCTTCTTCTTCGTTGGTTCGTCGATTGCTTCTTGTTGTTGTTTCATTTTGGATTCAACCCGTGCTTCTGCATTTCATCGTTTTAGAGTGAGTTTCCATGCCATAGTTTCATTTTGTATTCCTTGTTTGTTGTTCAGTGTTTGTAGTTTGCAGGTAAGAATGTTTGCTTATTTGTAGTGGCATGGTTTTCGTATGTTTTTGGTTCCTTTTGTGCTTCGGCTGCAGTTTCATAATCATTGGAGATACATATGTTGTTTACTGGTTCGATGGTTCCTGCTGGTTCGTTGGTTCATGGGTTGCTGGTTGCGTTTGTTTGGCTCGGATTTATGCTTTGGGGCCTTGGGGGTGCAGTTCGACCTGTTCGTGCTTTCTCATTGGTTTGGTGCTTGTTGTTTTATTNTTTTTTTTTTTTTGGATTATTGTTGTTTTGGGGGCGCTTTACGGTGTTCATCCCCTGCACCGACGAGTCGACATGCAGTTGTGTTATTTTCCCTGTCTACCGAGGTCGATATATGTTCTATTGTGAGATTTTTCTAGTGCTTTAGTGCTGGCATGAAAGAAAATAGTTGCATGCAAAATTGTTCGAGATTACATGTGAAATTACAATATCCATTGTTTTTTGTTAGAATAAAGCATATGCAGGCTATATTTATAAACCATGTATGGTCAGATGTGCCCATATGGCATTACATGTTCTTTGTCCTCTACACAGACTAGTGTGTGCACGATACAATTTGTGTTGTACTTGAGATATGATATGTACAACAAAGATTCTACAAGATTATATTTCGATGTCTGGAAGCATGTCTGGGTAGTTTGCCACATAAAACCAAAATCTTGTATCGCAGGCACAACAGTCTATGTAGAGGATAAAGAACATATATTTTCATCGGTGGAAGCATATTTGGATAATTTGCCACAGAAAACCAGAAATCATTTAGCTACGAACATGCAATTTCGTGATATTTTGTGGTTTGTAATATATTTTGGTCAGGGAAAAAAAATTTACACATTTACAACTATGGATGGAGAAGCACAAAGGTTTATGTTTCTGCCTATCTTTTATACTATTCACTGAGTCTCTTTTACTGTATGTACATATTTCTTGTTCTCCGATGCATACCAACTTCCATTCATGTTCATTGTATTTTGTGCGTTCCCAAATTCAAACAAACATAATAGCTGGATAAAATGATGGAGTCTTTACTGCATCGTTTGAAGATGATATAGAAAGGTGCATTCTTATACTGTTATTTCATATTGCGTTGTTTTGTATTTCATTTATTGTCTGTATATGTGTTTGCTTAGTTTATTATATGTACATGTTGCGTGCCTTCCTACATGGTAACTTATCTTCATTACATGCCTTCTTACATACTAACCTGCTTCATGTCCATTGTGTTTTCGCTGCATTGCTACATTTAAACAAACATAATGGCTGGAGATGACGATGGGCTCTTTCGTGGGTAAATAGCCATGTTTCTCTTTCTTTTACATGTTTGTCTTCATTATAAGTTATCTTCATTACACGCCTTCCTGCATACTAACCTACTTCATGTCCGTTGTGTTTTCACTGCATTGCTGCATTTAAATAAACATAATGGCTGGAGAAGACGATGGACTCTTTGGCGGGTAAATAGACCCATTTATCTTTCTTTTAGATGTCTATCTTCATACTAACTTGCCTTCATGTCCATTCCATATTCGGCGTTTCTACCTTGGAAAAAACAGGTTGGTTGGACAGGAAGATGAATTGTTCTGTGCAACAGTAGAGGATTTCGTGGTACAATGTTCTAAAAGGTATACCAACTATGCTGGTAAATTAAATATAGAAACTGGGTGGGGGCATATAATATTTGACTTAAAAACGATGGCTTGGTAGCAATGGGCCTTTTTGCCCTCCCTATTTCTACTTTTTCCATTTTCTATTATCCCTTTTGTTTTCTAATTCATCTGCTTAGTGTTCTTTCCGAAAATGCCTTGGTGCATCGGCTGGCGGACTAACGGTTTCACATCTATGGTCGCACTTCTACCTTATTCCATAGTTACCCACTTTGTCAATTACGGGTGCCAGCTGGCAGGTTCAAGATTGCTCCTCTGGCTTCTGGGGGCCCGTGATATACAGATTGGCAGTGGTGCCCCGCCTTCATGCCCTGTTTACTGTTAAAAAAATTTGTAGTTAAAAAAATCAGATGCATACAATTTTACGGTTATTTAGTCGTTTTGATGGATAATATACAATGCATATGCTTGTTTAGTCCTGATGTTCATCTGCACATGCTTGCATCAGAAAAAGTTGGACTAGTGACATGGGCATGAGTAGTCATTCATCCCAGACATCAGCAGACCGACAAGGCCAAAGGTAAAGATGCATACGCTCTTCTCTTACTATGTTTACCAAACAAATATCCTCGGCTATATATTCATCTATGGCATGGTGAATATGCCGATGTCATATGCAATACATGGCTTGCATTTCACAAGAAGTATCAACAAGTACAAGAGAGACACCGAACGTGCCGCATGTTCTGCAGACTAAGAGGTGTGGTTGCAAAACTTTGGCTCCATAGTTCATCAAAGCTATGCATGTACTTATAGATTTATGCCAGTGAAAGAATAATACAAAAAAAAAATGCACACTACCATTCACTTTAGTTTTCCTGTTCAAAAATTGTCACCAGGTTTAGAGTTGTAACATCCAAAGTACTATCAATAGAGGGCTTGAACAACTGTCGAAATGGACAAGTGTTCGTTGGGGACATAATGGTCGTCTATAGCACCTACTTGGACAAGGCAATCAAAACTAGATCCATTATGCGTGCTGACATGACAGATAAGGAGGCCATGATGATAATGACACTGACTATTCCTCCATAACTTGTCCAAAAACATGCATAAAAGATATTACCAGGTAATGGGATATCCATTACAAATTTTAATATATTGCCCAAAATAGTATATGACTGTGGTGATTGTGATCAAATTATTTCGCTCAACAAAACAAGTATTGTGGAAAAAATTTCCGTTGTTTGTTCAGAATATCGTTTCATCCCAGATTCGACTATCAACCAGCTTGCACAGAGCACTAATATTTACCCAATCGAAACGATTGGCGCAGCTGTCACACTGGTGAGAAAAATTGGCCCGCAACACTTTCTCCATATAAAGGATGGAGAGTCGGACAATGACAAGGCAATGATACCGCTTTTCATATTTAGTTTTGTCCTTTGCTTTCGCATGTGCATGTATCTTGGGTAAGTTACACAAATATTACACTATTCCGTGTTGCAGCTGCAATTGTTCGATATGTATTCAAATTTGTTTTCATCAATGGAGCAACAATTGCATAAAGGGCAGATTCCACTTATGCTCTTCAAAAATATAACAAAGAAAAGGGATGTTATAGAAATGATCTTTCAGACAACCCAAGAAACTTTTATAATAGAGTTGCGAGTAGATATAGTACAGGATCTGAAGAAATTAGCTAGCTCTAAAACTGTTGTGCATATGCATCCACAAAATCATCCTCACTTTGATTATACAAATAGCCTTCAACAAATTTCTGCGGCCTGTTTTATTTTATTTTTTTATTTTTAAGGGGAGGGGGGTGTAGTTGTGTATTATATTGTTCAATGTATTAATTCCTATGCTCGTGTTCCCAGGTTGAATGTGTTTTAGTTGCAACCAATGTGTACTCAACCCCCTTTGAACCTGTATGTGAAAAATTCAACTCTCCTGCTTCTGCCATTGCTTTGATAAGTGATGATACGATTAATTGTCTGTGATGCGGTGAAAAATGTCCATATATATATGGACATTGCGTCAATGCTACCATCTGAACAGTGGACAACACAACCATGCATTGTACGGTTAGGCAACATCTGTTACAAAATGTGCTTCCTAAGTTATCATAATTTTTGTATGAAACGTATCTATAGAAAAAGGAAAGCAATGTCTACATGCTGTGAGACCTTCAGATACACAACAAATTCAACTTAAATGAGGACAATGCAATTTTGCATATCGACTGAAGAAGGGAAAAAAATATATATATCAAACTTTGGCAAGAAACGAAAATACCTCATGTTTCTATAATATTTCTTCAACATCCAGATGAATGTTCGTCGAACTCGACTACCTGGGATTGCATGCGCATAGGATTGTTTAGTCCAAAAAATGGGAAGCATGGCAACAAACCCCATATATCCCATGGCCCCGGTTGTTTTCTATTAGGAACATATACTATATGCAAGAGAAAACGAATGCGGCAACGTATTTCCTTTGTATATCAAATTGTTTGATGCAAAGGTCGATGCGTCCTGCTCTATGGAACCTTGTGGGAACTTTCTTGCGGCCTGTTTGAAGTTTAGTTGGTTCTTGGTTGTGTGCTTCATCTGTCAATTTGTATATCGCGGAACTCCGACTGTTGTTTGGAGGACACATAACAATATAATTGAATTTTTTAGCCAGCTAGCCCACAAATCCCCATGATAATTTCTATGGCGTTGTGACACAAATGTAGTATGTGGCTTGTCTTAGCATTTTTCCTTAATCGATGAACTTGGTAAAATTAATCTCCTGGAATAATTTGAAATCAACAAATATATACCGTGAGAAGTGAAATTGTTCTATCATATCAAGAAGAGGCCCTTAAAATTCAAATTCGTCGTTGTTTTAGTATTTTTTTCTTAATCGATGAACTTGGTAAAATTAATCTCCTGGAATAATTTCAAATCAATGAATATATACTGTGCGAAGTGAAAATTATGCTATCATCAACAAGATACCCTTAAAATTCAAATTGGTCGTTATGTTTCCGGTCATAGAATTTAAAAAAAAATTCTTTTGTTTCCTTCATTTTTTTTTTAAATAAGCGATTTAACATCCTTTGATAATTTTATGTAATTCAATTGTACAATATCAATATTTAATATTAATAATTTAGTATTTGAAAATAATGTTTTTAGATAATGTTAGATAAGATGACCATCCGTAAACAATCATAATTTTGAGTCCGCCAGTCCTGGAGTCCTTTTGTCAATTTGTATGTCGCGGAAGTTCGAGTGTTGTTTGGAGGACACATGACAATAGAAGTGTAATGTTGAGCTAGAGAGCCCGCAAGTCCTCCTGTCAATTTGTATATCGTGGAACCAAGGGTGCTATTTGTAGGACACAAAACAATAGAGGCTCAATTTTGAGCCCGCCAGCCCGAGAATCCGCGATCCAAAAAGTGGCTAAGTATGGAACGAAGGATCTGTACATGTTCTATAAAATCTCATGTCCATACTTTATAAAATTACATGTTTACTATGTATTGCTCATTGGTCGTTTTTATGCTTGCGGTGATAGAATTTTAAAAAACTTTATTTTGTTTCCGTCATTTTTAAAAAAATAAGTGATTTAACATCCTTTGATAATTTTATGTAATTCAATTGTACAATATCAATATTTAATATTAATAATTTAGTATTTGAAAATAATGTTTTTAGATAATGTTAGATAGGATGACCATCCATAAACAATCACAATCTTGATCCCATTAGTCCTGGAGTCCTTCTGTCAATTTGTATGTCGCGAAACTTCGAGTGTTGTTTGGAGGACACGGGACAATAGAAGTGCAATGTTGAGCCAAAGAGCCCGCAAGTCCACCTGTCAATTTGTATATCATGAAACTCTGGGTGCTATTTGTAGGACACAAAACAATAGAGGATCAATTTTGAGCCCGCCAGCTCGAGAACCTGCGATCCAAAAAGTGGCTAAGTATGGAATGAAGGATCTGTCCATGCTCTATAAAATCTCGTGTCCATACTTTATAAAAGTACATGTTTACTATGTATTGCTCGCTTCTCAGAAAATTTCTAGGTGTGGAAGTTGGCGGATGCACGTGTTCAAATTTCCACTTACTTTTATATCACTAACCCAACCAAATTGTACAATCTTTCTTGTCTAATTAAATTGTACAATATCAATATTTAATATTAATCATTTAGTATTGAAAATAATGTTTTTAGATTATGTTAGATAGTTGATAGGGATTACCATCCGTAAACAATGGCAATCTTGAACCCGCCAGCCCTGGAGTTCGTCTGTCAATTTGTATATCGCGGAACTCTGAGTGTTGTTTGGAGGACATAGAACAATAGAAGTACAATGTTGAGCCAGCCAACCCGTAGGTCCGCTTGTCAATTTGTATATCGCACAATTGTGTGTGCTATTTGTAGGGCGCTAAACAATAGAGGCCCAATTTTCATCCCACTAGCCCGAGAACCCGTGATCCAAAAATTGGCCAAGTATGGAATGCGATATCCGTACATGATCTATAAAAATTTCATGTCCATACTTTATAAGAGTACATACTTAGTATGTATTACTTGTTTTCTGGAAAACTTCTAGGTGCGAAAGTTGGCGGATTCACGACTTTTATATCACCAGCTCGACCGACTGCTTCCCCATTTGATATTGTAATAAATAAATATAAATTGGCCCAAGTCCAATTGTGCTATCACATCAACATGAGGCCCTTAAAATTCAAATAGCCCGCAATTCCTCTTATCAATTTGTATATTATGGAAATGTGGGTGCTATTTGTAGGGCACGGAACAACAGAGGCCCAATTTTGAAACTGTCAGGCCGAGAACCCGTAATCCAAAGAGTGGCTAAGTATGGAATGAGGGATCTGTTCATGCTCTATCAAATTTGATGTCCATAGTTTTTAGAAGTACATATTTAGTATGTATTACTCGTTTCCTCCGAATGTTGTTTGGAAGACACGAAACAATAGAAGTGAAATGTTGAGCGAGCCAGTCCACAAGTTCGCCTGTCAATTTGTATATCGCAGGGGTGCTATTTGTAGGATAGGAAGCAAAAGAGGCCCAATTTTGAGCCCGCCAGATTGAGAATAAGTGATCCAAAAAGTGGCCAAGTATGAAATGTGGGATCTGTACAAGCTCTATAAAAAACACATGTCCATACCTTATAAGAGTACATACTTAGTATGTATTACTTGTTTTTCGGAAAACTTCTACCTGTGAGAGTTGGCGGATTCACGACTTTAGATTTCAATTACTTTATATCACTAGCCCAACTGACCGCTTCTCCGTTTGATATTGTAAGAAATGAATATAAACCAACCCAAGTCCAATTGTGCTATTACATCAACAGGAAGCCCTTAAAATTCAAATAGTCCGCAAGTCTGCTTGTCAATTTGTATATCGCAAAACTTTGGGTGCTATTTGTAGGGCATGGAACAACAAAGACCCAATTTTGAGCCCGCCAGCTCGAGAACCCGCGTTCCAAAAAGTGGCTAAGTATGGAATGAGGGCTGTGTACATGCTCTATAAAATCTCATGCCCATACTTTATAAAAGTACATATTTGGCATGTACAACTCGTTTCTTGGAAAATTTTCTAGGTGCGGAACTTGACGGATATAAGTGTTCAGATTTCCACCCATTTTTATATCAGCAGCCCGACCAACCTCTTGCCCGTTTCATATTATACAAAATTTTTGGAACGCAAGTTTCTGAATACGCGGGTTTTTCTTTGAAATAAGATATTTCACATCCTTTATAATTTTATGTAATTAAATTGTACAACATCAATATTTAATATTAATAATTTAGTATTGAAAATAATGTTTTTTAGGTAGTGTTAGATAGTTGATAGGGATCACCATCCGTAAACAATCGCAAGCTTGAGCCCGCCATCCCTGGAGTCCATCTGTCAATTTGTATATGGCAGAACTCCGAGTGTTATTTGAACGACACATAACAATAGAAATGCAATGTTGAGCGAGCCAACCCGCAAGTCTGTTTGTCAATTTGTATATCGCGGAACTCTTGGGTGCTATTTGTAGCTCATGAAACAATAGAGGCCCAATTTTGAGCCCGCCAACCCGAGGAAAATTTCTTGGTAAGGAAGTTGGCGAATTCACATATTCCAATTTCACTTACTTTTATATGACCAACCCGACCGCTTCCCCGTTTCATATTGTACAAACCTTCTTGTCTAATTAAATTGTACAATATCAATATTTAATATTAATAATTTAGTATCGAAAATAATGTTTTTAGATAATGTTAAATAGTTAATAGGGATTAGCATTCGTAAACAATCGCACTCTTGAGGCCACTAGCCCTGTAGTCCATCTGTCAATTTGTATATCGCAGAACTCCGAGTGTTGTTTGTATGACATGAAACAAAAGGAGTGCAATGTTGACTGAGCTAGCCCACAGGTCTGCTGGCCAATTTGTATATTGCAAAATTCTGGATGCTATTTGTAGGCCACGAAATAATAGATGCCCAATTTAGAGGCCGCCAGTTCGAGAACCCGCGATCCAAAAAGTGGCTAAGTATGGAATGCAGGATCTGTACATGCTCTATAACATCTCATGTTCATACTTTATAGTACATATTTAGTGTGTATTACTCATTTTTCGAAAAATTTCTAGTTTCTCTTTTCTCTCTGCTTTCCCTTTCTTTACTTACTCGTTTTTTGGAAAATGTCTAGGTGCGGGATTTTGCAGATTCGCTTCTTCATATTTCCATTGTTACTTTTATATCACCAGCCTGACTGACCACTTCCTCGTTTCATATTGAACATAATTTTTGAATTGCGGGTTCCTGCATAGGAGGGTTTAACATTGCGTTTCCATTGTTCTGCCGCGTGCAACTAGCACTCAGACTTTCGCAATTTACAAATTAGAAAACAAACCCCCCTTCATCTTGTATGCTTTCGCTTTCTATTTGCTTGGTCCTTTTTTCCAATGTCTCATGTTTTTATATACAGAACCCGAAGTTTAGCAATATACAAATTGCCCTCTCGCCATTGCGCTTCCATTGTTCCCCTACGCACAAACAACAGTTGAAATTCTGCGACATACAAATTGACGACCGATATATGTCACTGAGATGAAATATGAAGATCGGCCCTTCATGTCTCCCAGGTATATCTTCTGCCCTTTTTCTTTTGTAACCCGCCTGACCGCTTTCCATACTTGGGTATTTATTGGAATCGGTTTCGTGGGTTGGCGGGTGCATGGAATGTACAATGCTTCGTCACAATTTGCCATCACCACTACCTTTGTACTTGTTTCCAGATATGCAATAATTCAGCTTCAATGCTAGTAGTTCATCCTACAGGAACCGTTAAGATTGTCATTAATGTCTGGAAGTTCGGGGAAGATTTGTCATTACTACAAATTAAACTAAGATTTGAGCAGAAGTATGTTATCCTTTCCAAGTATTCATTTCAAACATGATGCAATATGTTTTTGTGCACCGAGGGGTTGGTGCCTTTAAGAAATTTCTAATTCTTAATCTTTCTTTTCCATCACTGC
This sequence comes from Picea mariana, assembly GCA_032191745.1. Classification (NCBI taxonomy): domain Eukaryota; kingdom Viridiplantae; phylum Streptophyta; class Pinopsida; order Pinales; family Pinaceae; genus Picea; species Picea mariana. The sequence continues at coordinate 13,336 of JASDQU010272819.1, forward strand.
CACCTTCGCACTTTTTTCTAAATATGAAATTAGTGTGTTGTAATGGTAACAACTCATTCCACATGAACCTTGTAGATTGTCATTGATCAACGAAACGCTCAAGGAGATATTCCATTGATACACATTAAACCATAATTTGCGGAGGGTTATATCATCCCTCCCCAATTTTCATTTCAAACATTGTCTCGAGCAAATGGAAATTCTCGTTAACTTGTGGCAACAGTTCTATTCAGATATAGTAAACACATTTGGGCATAATGGCCAGAGGTTCCACTATTCCAAGGCATATTCTTACTCCTCATCTCCCTCCTCCCAGGAGCAAAAAAGGAGATGGTCCCTTTGTACACCGAGAGATATATTTCAAGCCAAAGAATTCCAAGGCAACACTGCCTGCTCAAAGAACCTGCACAGTTGCATTGATGGCTAGCGCAGAGGTTGATGTCATGGATTCCGATCCGGAAGAAGATGATATGATGGGTGATGATACGACAATGGATGGTGGCAATGCAGAGACTCTTCCCACTCCTCCACCCAAATTGAAATCAACCATAAAGGGTGGAACTTCCCGGCTCAGTGATGGTGGTCCTGACAACACCAAAAGGAGTTTCAGAAAAGAAACCGACACTGAACGCAATAACTTCTTTGCCACGTGAAAGTAGGAATTCCAGAGTTCCAAATTAGTCCGTTTTGGGTAGAAGAGTTTCAGTGTAAGGAAATGATATGTTGATGCTCCCAGAGATATGTTTCAAGCAAAAAAATTATTCACTTGCGAGACTACTGTCATGTTCTTTGGATATACAATTAACATCTTCGGGAATCAGGTCCAGAACTCTCACTGCTGCAAGGCATTTTTCTACTAGTCATCTCGTTCCACCCATAATGGACTAATTTGGGCCTATGAAATTGCATGTGCAACCTGTGTCCTTGAATTTTTTTTTACTATGCAGAGGTGGTTTCTAGTTGTGTCCCAAGTTTCAGTTAAGGGCTATTCCATTTTCCCTGCAACATTTTTCATCTTCTTCCTCACGGGAAGCTTCTGAAAACTATCAATTTCACCACAGGATGATTCATCCAAGAGAGAACTTCAAGGATCCTGCATACTGTGGATCACATGCCTGTGATTGTGGCGGATACGTTCAATGTTTTGGCCCGAAGAAATGGGTCCAATTTCTAAGGATAGATGTACAATACTCAGTGTTTTTTTTTTTTAAATGGCTTTGCTATTAAAAAAATTGCCTTGGCGTCTTTGTTGTTGCTTCTTTTCTGGATTTAACGCATGTTCTCATTGGCATGGTTCGGTGCTCTCATAGTTCTTCGATATTGTGTTTACTTAGGTTATTTTTTCTAAGATGGAAAATCTAACAATTATATGAAAATGTAATGTGTCAATTCACCAGCCTTTTATGCAAACAAAAAATGGATTACATACAATTTCAAACCAACGTTCAATTCTATTCGTAATGCAGATATAACATAGCAATACCAATGTACAATTTTGCAGCAAAATCATCATTCTTGTTTCGAGACATGTAGTTATTAAGTTTTAATGCTAACAACCCATAATGCAAGAATTTTAATACTTAAGTTAATATGTTACAGTCATGGAAGAATGTATCAAGAACATAGTTACACCCACATGTTCCAATAAAATCTAATATTCAACAAAGCATTTGCTGGCAATTAGTAGAAAATGAAGTTTAATAGTTAAGTTAATATGTTACAGTCATGGAAGAATGTATCAAGAACATACTTACACGCATAGGTTGCAATAAAATCTAATCTTCAACAATGCATTTTCTAACACTTAGTAGAAAATGATGGTTTTGCAACAATGGGGATTCTTTGAAACCAATTCGCACTTATGAAG
>JASDQU010272820.1:0-11674 GCA_032191745.1 Picea mariana
GGATAATAATTCTACATTGATATAACATTTGAAGAAAAAGGGTTATAATTACGTTATTACTGATTCACCCCCCCTCTCAGTAATCCAACACTTTCTTGGGCTCCTCTTCTCTTTCTCTTGCTTGCTCTGCTAGTTTATTTCCATTATGGGATGAAAAATTTTGTTGATGCACACTTCTGCTTGGCTAACCCAACCGTGCACCTTTCCTAGAATTATTATATGGAAAATATTTGAATCCCTTCTTCTGGAATCCACCCTTGTCCTTCATCTTATAGTCCTTTGAAGGCTCTTTCTTATGCTTAGACTAATCATAACAACACTTAGCCTTCTAAATAGTGTCATCCAATGTGTTGGGTTTATCAAACTCAATCCAATCCTAGTAGGACTGTGAAAACCAACTAAGAAAATGTTTCACTCTCGCTTTCTCATCCTTGGGGTAAGGGACATACCTCAACAACTCCATAAACCTTCTAGTGTATTCATCCATAGTAATCTGATCCAACTTATGCTCATGGAACTCCTTTACTTTGTTATTGTAATACTTTTCCGATAGGTAATCCTTTCAGAAGTATTTCTCAAACTGTTTCCATGTCATTTTTCTTTCCTTTAGTCCGTTGATTTCATTGAGGTCTTCACTAGATGGAGGCTCCTCCATTTAAGTTAAATATGGAAATCCTTGCCATAGTATTTTCAGATTAATTGTGTACCTGAAATTACTTCTTCAAACCAAACATAAATTCCTTGACTTCTTATCCTTTATTAATTTATTCATAGAAGGTAGGTTGCTTTTCCTTCTTGAATTATTTATTCAAATAACTCTAAGAATTATTCCTCTTCTGCTTTGGGACACTTGACTCTATACCACTACTGGAAAAACCTATAAAAGTAGTCTTGTGACTAGATGACTATGTGGAAACACTTCTACCAAATATGACCCTCTTGACATCCTGATACCTCTTTCTGGAACCACTCCTTCCTACATCGTTGTGAGCTTATCCATGATTCTAAGCCTCTGAAGGGGTTTTCAATCTCTCTGACTGTTGCAAATCTGCACTGATAGGGCCTTGTTGCAAGTGTTTCTTGATTTCAGGGAGACTCTATAGTAGTACTACATTCAATTCTTCTTGCTCAACTTAGGCTCTCATAACCCTCTCATTGTCTATCTTCAAACTTCTAACAGTGGCCTTCAAATCTAGAGGAATTTCTCTGTCCATCTAGACATTGGACTCTTCATCTTTGAGGTGTGAGGTGTCATCCATACTATGTTGTACCAATCAAATCTATTGCTTTTCAATATGTCCATCTACATGATGAAACAACAACCATTATTAGTAATTTCACTATCAGTTTAAATTGTGAATGTTAAATAACATTTAAATTTTATTAAATAGGTTTTCAGTGACCTTGGTGACCCATTCAAGCCTAGAATTTGAACATCGCTCTGATACCACTCTATAACACACTCGACCCTCTTATTCCAAACTTAGGCTCGTGGGATGTTGATTTTCCTTTCTTTCTCTCTCTGATCATGCTACCAGACTCATCATTCATTTAAGTGAGGACTTATCCTATCAAAATTTGATCCATAATGACTCTTATTAACTCTCAAAGAAATTTCTCCACTTAGTTCTCTAAATTCTCCAAATACCTATGTGCCCTAACTCGGATGGCTAAGTTTTTTTTTATCCCTTTAAGTGACGATATGGACCTATTCAGACCTAGTCTGTTGGAGCACCCCAACCATCCAGGTTTATCTCCCCTCCGAAGAAACTATCCCAATGGGTCATTTCCTGAAATCTAATAGTCCTCGAGCCTGGAATTACAATGACTACAATCACATCGAAGCCTCTACCTACCTAATTATTACCCTTCACCTGAGTACCCATTCTATTTACTAAGAGATGCGACCTGCAAAACCTACGGGTGAGATAAAATATCACCCTTATATTGATCGACGATTCTCCTTTGTTTTCATAACCCCTCCTCTTTAGAGCACCTCCACTTCGAGTTTAAAATCCACTCCAAATATCTCACTTTGACCATGCACCTCTCTAATGGATCAATAGATCACCATTCATATAATCTAACGACCTTCATGGTCTTTAGGGATGAAACATTATCCCGTCATGGTTTTGGGTTCCTCCCCCTCGACGTGTCTCTCACTAGATCCAACAGCTGAGATCTCGCTCGCTCAGTCAAAGACATCTACGGTCTTCGAACCTTCATCATTGGATGTCTACCATGATCTAATTCTCATCACCTCTGATGACCCTACTCTGACGTAATAATGTCATAATCTAATGGTCCAGTTCTTCTTCTTGGTCATTCTCTGATAGATCGATGGTCTCAATCGACTCAGGGATTTCCTTTAAGGGATTCAAACACAACCTTTTCTAACCACTACAGAAGTTTCATCATTTGACCAATGATGCACATATTCCCAACAATCCAAATCGATGGGTGCAAGTCACTTTGAATTGACATAGGTTTTATTCAGGGAAAAAAATTTGACTCAGGGACTTAGTCATTTTTGAGATTCTACAAGACCTTACTATATTTCTTATGGGTCCGAGGCCTATTCCAAGACTGTCTAAGGCCTAATAACTTGATCGAAAGGAATTTCTTTCATATCTTTCAATATTTCCAACTAAGCATCAAGATCCTCTCGGAGCTCAAGGTCCTCCACTCCTCACAAGGAACTCCCCAACTACAGAGCACCTACTCCACCGAGTAATGATGTTTTTGTCCATGTCCTGCAAACTTTCATCTAAAGTTATAAATTTCTTGGGGACACAATCTATCCATACTGGTTCACTTTATTTCCATAACTTATCTGCCCAAATGAAACCCATAATAGATACATACAATTCACTCAGGGGTTCAATTCATTCCTTGTAAACAACAACATTTCCCATTTAATTCATATATTCACATATATGCAACATTCAAACACAATTAAACAAACCGAGTTGTACACTTATTTGATTAGAGAAATTCCAATGCCAATTGATTGAGAGAGGACGCCTTTCCTCCCAACCTTAGGCCATACTATAGAGTTCCTTCCTATAGTACGCCACCCCCATGCCAAGCCATGATGCCACAAGGGGATGATTTAGTTGGTTTCCAACTCAAGTGATACAGGAAGGTTACTCCCCTTCCTCCTATGACAACAACATAATTTTACCCCTTCCCACTGAGCTCAGGGTCTCTACAGGTTTATCAGGTGGTTTCTCAACTAGATTTACTTTGCGCAAGGGAGTCCCTTCTCTGCTAAACAGTCCCTTAGAGACCCCCCATTACTAGTGCTATTTTATTTCCAATAAGCACCAAGTTGCAACCCATTATTTCTCCAGTATGGATTTGGTTCTTCTCTACTTTAGAGTGATCAATTTCAAATTGGATAAGTTTCCTATTTTATTCAAGGAAACCTCCTACTTTGTTTTCTTCCTCAAGCTACACTCACGAACTCCTCTGTTCTCATTGCCTATTATCTTTTGGTTTGTGCATGCATGCTCCTCCTCCTTTTGTCTTCTCATTAGACTCTTCTTGGTTGGTGGTGTTTTTCCACCTTTGGTCTATTCCTCCACCAATCCCCTTAGGACTCACGTAACTTTTTTTAGACGTCACCTACAGTTTGCAATCCCTATCCTAAAGGGGAAATCCCATGGTGTCCTAGTGTCAAGTTATTCAATTTTCCCCTTGCTTCTTCAAAAGACCAATATTTCACTCAACCATTAACGACCTCAACTGATTTTTGACCTTCTGTAACTGGTCTCATGGCTCCATTCAGATCGGGTACAATGGAAGGCGTATGTTTATTCTTAGTAAGCATAATTAATATTTTTAAATGAGATTCTCATTTTCTTCATAAAAACAACTCAACTCCACCTTACCCAACCACTTCATCGATTCCCACTTGTGTATCATGACCAATAATTTTCAAGGATGCTCCCTCTTAGTTAGTGGTTTTAGTGTTTTCATTAAATCAAACATAATTATATGCTTCATAAATATAATTACATGAAGTCCTATCATAATTACATTCTTGGGGAAAAACAAGTTGTTACACTCCAAGGTATATTTTGTGTTTTCTATGTATGTGTGATTTCTTTGCTATTTCTCTTATCCTATACTTGTTAAAGAGAATACAATAACTACTTTTGCCTAACATTTTATTAATTTTTTTCTGTTTACATTTCTTTTCATTCCACATTAATCGATGTGTTAGTAAATTGTCTAGCCATAGGAATTTGATTATGGGTCATTCAATTATACTCCCAAGTTCATGAATTATATGGGAAAACTAGCTACAGGAAGACCAAGGGTGGAAATGAGCTCAAACTGTGGTTGGAGGAATCAATGAGATCAAAATCATTCATATCTCGAAGAAAGTACTAAAATCCCTTTAAAAATCATGTCCAAAATTATAATGTATTGTTTCGACATTTTGTTGTGTGGTAATTTTGTAACAATTTTCTTGGAGCATTTTGGAGAAAAGAAATATCAATTAGGAACCCATAAAGTGTTGAACCAACCCCCAACTCTTTGGAGTTTGGGAACAAAAACATATTTCAGAAGCTTCTTTGTATCTCTCATCATTGTGGTTATCCTCTCTATAGTATGAATTTTTCTACAATCTTTTGACAAAGACAATACCCATTTTGTTCAAAAAATATGTTCATATTGCTTAATGATTTTTTTTTGCTTATGGACCATGTGTTTCAAACTTAAATCGATGTTGCTTACTATGGATATAGTGAATGTTTTTTTCATTTCTTCTATAGATGGTTGCAATACTAATCAATGTAAATTAAAATGACTTTTTTTATTGTCCTTTTTATGTTATATTAATGCACCAATGGATTTGTGGTTTTGAATTGATGGTTCGGTGGGATTAGTCATTTGTTAGTAGTTAGGGGTGTAAGGGGTGTTATCACATTAGTGGCTAAGGGTTCGCTTTGATATGGGTTAGTCATTAGGCTACTAACACAATCATAACTTATGATACATAAATTATGATACATAACCAACCCACATAAACCATCTCACTAACCTACCTAATCCACTAAACCAACTAAACTACCTACACCACCCTACTAAACCACATAACTTACATAATCCACTAACCTACCCAACCCACCCACTAACCTACATAACCTACTAGCCCACATAATTGATAAATCTAACCCACCAAACATACCTAAGATACCTATAACAGCTAACCTACTCACCCTACTAGCCTTTTATACAAGTTACCAAAAGCTAACCTACCAATCCCTATCTACCCTACATAACTGTTGATCGAAAATTTGGTCAAATCAATTTCCACTCTTTGGAATAAAAAAAAAAATTATCAAAAGGAAGAATTTGTGCATGCTCATTATCTTATTATGTATCCTCCGGTCTCATCTTCATCATGCATTTTCCGAAATCAAAATCCGAGTCTGTATGCCCAAGATATTAGTAATTTTATCAAGAAGTCTGACAAAGAGATTGCAAAAAGATCTTTGAGGAATGACAAGAATATTTTTTCTAAGTATTGTGCCCCCTTTTTTTCCTCTCCATTTTTGAATTTTTGACTAAGTACTCTCATCTTCCATCTCCTCTCCATCTCCACACTTAACCATTTCCCTCTCTCATATGCTCTTATTCCTTCACTTCTTTTCTCATTTCATACTTATCCATTTCCACGTTCACGTTCATATTCCCATTTTTTTTTCCATTATTTCATTTTCCATTTCCATTTTCCTTTCTTATATTTTTTTTTTCCATTTTCCTTCCCATATTTCATGTAATTCTTTTTATTTTTCCATTTTCCTTCCAATATTTCACGCAATTATTTTTATTTCACAAAACCCCTCTCCAACACTTAGTCATATTTTTTATGACTTACTGTGGGTCAGTGATATTTCTTATGACTATCACAACGCACCCTTGACTTATGCGACACTCATTACGCACCCATACTCGAAAATTTTAGAACTCTTTTTACTACCTCTTACCACGTAACTCTTCCAAAACTTAGTCAAATTTGTTGGAATACTAGGGGGGGGGGTGAATCAATATGAACACTTTATACCACTTTTAACCACAATATATATTCTTTCATTTTATCAACAATGTTCAATAGTTTATCATCAATGTATCATTTATGATTGCATTCAATATATCATGAGCATATAATAATAAGCAACATCACATCAAATACACAGTACACCAATATTTACGTGAAAGCCCAAATGGGAGAAAACCATGGAATTCTTTCTTATATATATCAAGAATTCATTCATAGGAAGCTAACAATTCCAAATTCTCTAGCTGCAACTAGAAGGAGGATACAACCCCCTATTTATAGGCTCCAACTTGAAGGAAGCTACAACTACCTGAATTCTCTGGCTCCAACCAAAAGGAGGATACAACTCCCTGGATTCTTTGGCTTCAACTAGAAGGTGGCTACAACCACCTAGTTCTCAAACTCCAACATGAAGGAAGCTCCACCTCCTTGATTTGAGTTTTTGGTTTCAACCGGAAGGAGGATACATCACCCTTTCCTTACCCCATCCTGACACCCTGTAGTATAAGTGTAGACCAACTATCACTACCACAATCACTTCCATTGTTAGTGTAACTGTCACATCAACCTGTAACCTATCAACATGTCACTCCATCCAACGTCCTGTCACATCAACCAGATCCTCTCACATGGACAATATACCAAGGAAACCTCTCAAATAGATGTGAAACATCACCAACACATGCCTCTACCAAGCATGTACCAAGATCACCAACATACCATCACAATATATGTGTCTCAACCAAGTACCATAACAAGTGCATCAATCATGCACCAAACCTATATCATCAACATTGTACCATACCATGTATCAACCATGTACTACACCAAGTACATCAACCATGTACCACACACTGTGCATCAACCATGCACCAACACGTGTACCAAACCTTGCATCAACCATGCATCAACACCTGTATCAAACCGTGCATCAACCATGCACCAATTCCTTTACCAAACCGTGCATCAGTCATGCACCTCAACCATGACAAGTGTATCAACCATCAACCATGTATACCAAGTACCAATCATGTACCATATACCATGAAATGTGTCTCAACCATATACTATATAACTCGCAATCATTCCATGTACCATAACATAAGCATCATGTATATGCCAATATCCCAAATATGTCCCTCTAACAATGAACCATAACAACCATATACTTGTTGTTCACACCAACCACACTAAGAGGGGGGGTGAATCAGTGTAGGGATTTTTTCAACTTCCCTTCACAAAAACTCCTTAATTAGAAATCACCATTTACTCATCACTTATTACTGTCATTTATAACCAGTTTTATGTGAACATATATCAAAAACAAATAACAACAATATATATCATCAATAAGCCATCACCACAAATAACACAAGATGTATGTACAATTTTCTTTTTATTATGGACTACAATCCTTGGGTTTATCAGCAACAACTGAATAGAGTATCAGCTCCACAAGAGCACCAACTCTGCAATGCAAGACTCAATTTACAAAACTCAACACAAACTGACAAGAGGATTAGATCCTCAACATATACCAATATGTCAATAGGTACGTGACTTGTCAGTATTGTAGCACGAGTATGTACATGCTCTACCAGTAATACAACTCATGTATGTATGTGGCCTATATGTACTGCAACCTACATATGCCTTCTGAACAACTAGGGTTTTCACTCCTTGAAAACTCTGATCCTCTGCGGCCTCTATCACATCCACTTCTTCCTTCCACTGTTCAATATGTATCATAACCAATCACAACACATCTATGCTCTCCAAAAACTTACTCATTCTCCTCAACCATACAATATTAGTGCTACTTAATCATGTATAAGAAACCAATATACTATGGAAACCATATCAGTACTGAAACATAAGAGTGTTTCTCACTCTATCAATCAACCAACATAAATCATATAATGACATCCATACCAAGAATGTCTTAAGAATTCACCATACCATAAGCACAAGTATCCATCAAAAAAATCATGTAACCATACCAGAAATTTTATGGCGGATCTGAGCCCATAGAATGCAGATCTGGAACTTGCTTCATCCTTCAGGAACCTGACACCAACAATCACTCTAATCTCCATGAATTTATTCAATTGTATGTGCTTTGATCTCCTTCAGCCCGTGTGTGTACGTGCCCTACCTCACTATAGCTCCCGTATTTACGCGCTCTAGCTCACTGCAGCCTGCGTGCTCCTTCAAAAACTAGGGTTTTTGAACATCTAAAACTTTCATCGTCAAGATCTCAGACTTACGGAAACGTTGATGTGTCCATGAGAACTTGCAATCACTGTCTTAGTCAAAATAGATCTTCAATATATGCTCAAGAGAGATGTCTTTACAAGAGACCCTTGCCTCTTATTTATACTCTCCAAGTAGCTTCCTTAGAAGCATCCACTAGGCCACTTTATCCACATTATCATTTTATCCACATAAGCATTTTTTCCACATGGCTACGTTTATCCAACTTTGTCCACATAGTCGCTTTGTTCACATGGCCACTTGTTCATATAACCCACTTTCTTTATTTTAGGGTTAACCCACTTATAACCACTTTCCATAATTAGAAAGTTCTCCATTAAATTTATTATTTAAATAATCCTCCTTGACTTCATCACTTCACTTTATTATTTAAATAATTTCTTCTTTGTAAACATTTTGACTTCTTTGACCTTTTGGGGGGCTTCTATCAAACAATGAGGGTCCTCCAACTTCGTAAGGCCATAACTGTCAAACCGTGAGGATTTATGTGATGTTCCACATACCAATGGAAATGGAATGACAAACACTATCCATATAGGATAGTTTCACTGACAAATTCATTGATATTCATCTCATTATTCTACAATTAATCTTGGGTTCTCTAATCATTCTTCTAGGATAACTCAACCGCAAAGCGTCTTCCCGTGAGGGCTTTCACCATAAGGGGACCACTTTGGAGTTCATCCATTTGTACTTCCTATCAATCATGACAAGACAATAATGAGTCATCAATCCAACTGGAATAACCCATGACAACACATCACTATGACATTGTCCCTTTGTCATTGATTCCATGCATGACCACATGATCCAACGATCAATACATTAATGCATCAATCCATCTATGCATCATATATCAATGAAAACACATATATCCATCTTCATCTATGCATGACAACATTTATGCATCATTTATCAATGACTTCACTTGACAACAATTCATTTACAACAATGAAAATACATGCTACATCAATATACTATGACAAGACATTGTTCCTTTGACATTAATGATAACATGATCCAACAATCGCCCCCTTTGGCATTGATAGAAATACTAATATTTATGTAAACACCAATCATTGATGGAAAAATGTAGACATGGCATTGCTCTTCATCAATGGTCAACTCAATCACATCAATGTGACTATCTCTCCCCCTTTGACATCAATGGCAAAGGGTATTTATCTCCTTGGGGATGCTCCCCCTACCTAAACTCTCCTTGGGGATGCTCCTCCTTCCTGAATTATCCTTGGGGATGCTCCCCCTGCCTAAACTCTCCTTGGGGATGCTCCTCCTTCCTGAATTATCCTTGGGGATGCTCCCCTTGGTCGAATGCCTTGATATTCCCCTGAATAATATCTCCTCTTTTGAACAAGGGATATCACTCTAATGAAATACTGAAGACATATATCTCATGCTCCCCCTCTGACCATCTCTCCCCTAGAACCATGCATCTATGCTATTTCTCCAAGTATTTATCTTTGCATATTGTAAATATCTCCTCCTAGAATCATGGGAAGACGAATGACTCCCCCTATGGGTATGTCTCCCCCTATCTTCTCTGTAATATGAACAATATGCTACCACTGAAATATGCTTCTGTTGTAAAAGATACTGCTCAACCTGAACATAGATCAACTGCTCAATAATGATCCTCTCTTCCTATGACGATCATTGGACCTGTCCATCCATCAAAATCGTGCCATACCATACATCATGAAGTAAAAGATATGTCAAAAATGAATAGAGAATCATGAACAAAACATCAACCAAGTACATCTTGTGCCATATTTTGTGCCAACCATGCACAAAACCCATGTACATCAACCATGTACATCAATACCATAAAATATACCATAAAATATCATCAATGAAGTGTATCAACCATATGACAAGAACATGTGCCAATTGTGTACCAACCATATTCCTCTACCAACATGCCAACCATGTGTCTCAACAAGTGTCATATCACTCATGATATGCCTCTACCATGAAACAAGTGCCACAACCATGTATCTCAATCAATCAAGTGCCTCAACTATATCATCCCATACATCATGTACCAAAGTATATGATAAAACAAGTAATACCAATGATGTACTTTAGCCAAGTACTATCACCCACAAACATATACCATCTATGAGTGCATCAACATTGCACTAAACATGTATCACCACTTGCACTAAGAAAGTGCATCAACCATGCACCAAACGTCAACAAGATGAACTTCAATCAAGATGTTTTCCCATACATGTATGCCATATCAACCATAAGCCATGTGCCAATCATATTGCTAGCAGGTTCTTCTAACAATGCACCAAAAGTGTATCAATCACATCAACCATAGATCAAGCTATGACTCATCAATGATGTACAATATAACCACCTCATCAACTCATCAACTACATGTCCCAATATGTGGCTCAACCACATGCCAAATGCATGCACCAAAATATCCAACAAATATGCTTCTAACAATACATCATAAGATATATCAATGGAACTCAAATATGTATCATCCATGTATCCCAAAAGTTCTTCCTTAACCACCATTCACTACAAAAAATACCAAGCATCCAAAAATATATGTGTTAGAAGTGTGCCTCAAATGACATCTCTAGCTAGCATCATCATGATATATCTCATAACAAAGGTGCCATAACTTCATTGTCACAACCAACATTGTTCCTCAATAGAAAAAAGCCTCAATCCATACTCTAGAGCTAGTATAATGCATCAAGGATAGACTTTCAACACTCAACCATATGTCATCACCATACATACATCAATTATGTATTTCAACATGTAATCATGAAAACGTGCAAGAAACTATGTCAGACCCTGCAACAAACCATGTTAGACCCTGCAACATAAGTTATACCATCACATCAAGCTGCAACCCATTTGCATAGCCTACTACCCAAGGATTTTACCACATGTATGCGGCCTGCTATACAGACAGCTCGCGTATGTACGCGACCTATTTATAGGTCAACTCCCATATGTACGCGACTGTTACCAATGTAACCAGCATACTCTTCAAAAGAAGTCAAGCTTGAGCTTGACTTAGGGCTGCCATTTTGTTCTGATTGTTCAGTCTTCTTCACCCACTTCTGAAGGTGTCCCAGCTTCTCAGAAGTTGAACTCTGAGCTTCCATATTTACAACATTGTCTTCTCTTCTAGCCTCATGTGTTATTCTAGTCATATTATATGAAACACTCCTCATGGATTGTCTTCTTGTGTTCCATCAATCCCGGTATTTGTTGCCAAATCCACTATAGTTGTAGCATCTCATGGTGTGACAATGAGCAGCAATGTGTCCTACT
>JASDQU010272823.1:3445-15147 GCA_032191745.1 Picea mariana
GAGGGCACTGCTCTCCCCTTACCACATTTTCCTCTCTTGCCAATTTATGTCTACAAGGTTGCATGTGGCGCAAATTCGTTTGTCCATGGTCAGGTCTGAGGGCTATTACGGATGGGTGGTTCACCCCCATCCCCTCATTAACTCTTGAGGAGCCTCCCCACCTACCAATCTGACGAGAAATCCTTTCTAGGATCAGAGAGCTGCTTCGATTTGTGAGAAATTATAAACCAGTACAATATTGGCTCAGTGGAAGTTAATGCAACCATTCCAGGTCCTTTCCACCACCTCTCATTAGCCATCGTGGTCTCTTTTAGCACACCCCCCTCTCAACAGTCATGCAACACATATTCATAACATAATTTACATTCATCGACCTTTTATACAAAGTTTCGTCAAGTCAAACATTCACATCTTTGAGTTTTCCATAGTTCTTGGCCAATATAGCTATTTTTACAAACTGGGGGAAACAGGGTGTCACAGTAAGATATATGATTTTTATTCATATTTATTGTTTTCAAGTGCAAAATTGTCAAAGTATTGGTAGTAATGTATTAGCGATTTAGTACTAATTGTAAAGTTTGGATCTTTACCCAACGAAATCTTCAACAACAAATTAGGTTGCAATGCTATCAGAAACATACAGAAAGTGAGAAAAGAAGGTGAGGTTGTCAAAAATATATACAAAGCAAGAAAGGAAACAACATGGGTGACAGCAACAAAGTAAGGTCCAATGGTTTCAATTTCATTTCCAGATTGAGAGATAGTTTAGGGTAGTAGTTTCAGTTTCATTTCCAGATTGAGAGACCGATTATATGGATATAGTAATATTTCGCATCAAAATTCTATTTTCTTAGGAATAATCTTTTTATGAAATTTTTCACCAGGGAATCTAATTTCTCACATAAAATCTTTGCCTAAATAATAAACCCTTAGAAATTTACTTCGACTTTTTTTGCAGTACAACTACATCAATTGTAGGGAAAATGGAATTGCTTGGTTGATATTAGAAAATATCTGACTAGAACAATTAACCATAGAAATAATATCTTAAAAACTATCAAATCCTCCATTAAATTAATTTTTCATGTTTCAATTTTAAATCTTCAATCTAAACTTATATTTCATTTTTCAAACACAAACTCAGTCATCATTGTTGAGCAAACCTAGGTAGATTTTTTTTTGTATTTCTGTAGAGGATAATTGTTCCCTCTCAAGTTGTTCTAGTAGTCTTTATGTGCCTTTTGTCACTTCTCAATTCCAAGCACTTGGTCCTTATTTCCGTCCGTTCCCTAATTCTAGGCAAAGTCTTACATACACTAGAAATCGTTGAAATGGGCCTAGTCTCTCCTTATATAAGAAGAAATTTAATACACATCCTATCATAGATGTTGGTCAAACAAAAATATAATACATGAATTCCTATCATCCTATCACAACAACTAACATATGAATTTTTAAAAAGTGACCTTCCTTTTTTTCTGTCTTTGTTTTACCTTGAAGAGAAATTAGATAGCTACAAATTCAAGGAAACTAAGAATAGGATATTAAATAAGTATATAGTTAAGAACTTTAGATTCTCCATATCAACACCTTCATGATCGAGGTGAAGAAACATATCAAGACCCAGTTCCACATATAAATGTTTTTTATGAAGAGTCTAATGTTATTTATATATGAAATTTTGTTGGGCAAGAAGTGAGAGCAGAGATAGGTGCATATTGTGATAGGGAGTAAGAATCTGAGGGGTTTTGCTTAGATATATTTCATTATAAATTGAATTTATAATCATTTGGATAGACTCAAGAGAAAGAAACAAGTGATTAATAATGATTGGATAAATCAGTTACTCGACCTCTCACATCACCTACAATTTGTGTCCTTTCCTCTTATATGCTAGTTGGGCACGAATCTTCTATATCTTCCTCTCTTCTTTTAGGTTTAGTGGAATGACCTTGTTTTCCTCATGAATTTCATTGACCTAGAGTTCCTGAAGGCACCTACACCTAACCTACTATAAGGAGTGGAGCCATAGTTCCCCATTCTTCGTATCAGTTCCTTTCAAAATCGTCAAGATGGGATAGAGTATTGTCGCAGGTGACAACCTATATATTGAACTTTAGCCCCATCGTTATTTAATCATCTCCATTGTATCATGAAAATTTGTTCCAACACCCCTTGCTCGTGCTTACCGTAAATTATGTTTGGAAAAATCTATGTTAGCGCAATTACTTCAAACAAAGATCCTCTCTAGTCGAACATACCCTGAAATTGTTTATCTAGTTGCCTCTTTGTACTCTTTATTCACTAGAGTGGTTGTTGCACTTGAGTTTGGGAGTAACCTCAATACCTAAACGAAGTTTGGTTTCTACTCGGAGTAACTCGTTAGGTACATATTTGCCAAATGTAGTACATGCATTATGACCAAAACTCATCTTCTATGCATAGTTCACAATGATAGTCCAAATGTTATGAGATACTAGATAGTTGGGACAAAAACAACATACTCGTCGTGCAATGTGTATTTCAATTGGTGTCTTCTTTGACCACCCTGAATACACATGCTTGTTAACTATAATCCCCACAATGATGTGTATTTGAGGTATTGGACATTTCATGTGAATTTATTTGTTGTTATTGATTGATGTGCATTAAGTGGTCGAGATCGGGAGGTGTGCTTTGTTCAATTAAGTAGGATGGGTAGGTTTTTGAGCATTGAATAATTCCTAGTCATTGCATTTTGTATGGATAAGTCTTAGAACATAAAGATAATATAGCTTGGGCATTGGATTGATCTTGGGTTAGTCTAATCTCAAATATCTCTCTTCTATAAAAATATAAACTATTACACAATTTATTATACATTAAAAAATATCTTATAAAATTCATTAAAATCAAAATTGATAAATATTTTATAATAATTATAAATGCTATTCTTTTGATATTCTACTAATATATCTTTATATTGAAAATTATTTATATTAAAATTTAACAGCTTTCTTTCTAGTCATATTTTCATTTCATTTGAAGTCAATGTCAGGTGCATTGTATTTGATGGAGTTCTATTTTACTTATAGCAAATTAATTAGATAGCAACAATTTTCATGGTTTGTTTTAAAAATACAATGATAACCAAGGTTAATTGAATAGGATGATGACAAAGGTAACCATCCACTTTTAAATATGTTGCTCCTTAGGATGTTTCTATGGCTGCCTTGTTGTAGTCCTTATTCACCATAGTGATCATCACACTTGTGTTTGGGAGTAGCCTCAACACTTGACCAATGTTTGGTTTTTGCCACAAGTAACTCGTTAAGGCCATTTTTGCCCAATGTAATACATGCATTGTAATCAAAACTAATCTTTTATGCATAGTTCACCACCATGATAGTCCAAACTTTTTTTAGTCTTTATTCACTAGTGACCATCACACTTAGTTTGGAAGTATCTTCAACACCTAACCACGGTTTGGTTTATACCTTAGAGCCATATTTTCCAAATGTAATACATGCATTACAACCAAAACTAATCTTTTATGCATAGTTCACAATGATAGTCCACATGTCATGATGTATTGGTGTATCCTTTGGCTTCCCTTAATAAGTGAAGCAACTCCCCACAACTATTTGTATTTTACATATTTGTTTAATCTAGTATGGTAATGCATTGAAATTTGGATACATGCTTGCACAATCATGACAATCAACACCATAGCATTGAAGAGAACAATTATTAAATTCTATAAGCATTGGATTGCACAATTTTTTTTACCAGCCCGAGTCCATGCCCACCATACAAATTATTAACATACCCAAATGAAGTGAACTACCCCTGTGGAATGTAAAAGGCATCTTGAAGAATTAGATTGCACAATTTTTTTTACCATCCCTATACATGCCTGCCATACCGATTATTAACATACCCAAACTAAGAGAACTTCCCCTATGAAATGCAATAGGCATCCTGAGGGCAATCTGGGGTGAACCAATACATGAGTAGGGTACGACTACATTTAATGTCACCATCCATAAAACTAGTAATGAGTTCAAATAAATAATCAAATGTAAAAAAAATGATTGTGCACATGGTCCACAAAATGCAACTCATTATTCTTTTATAAATATGTATGTTCAATCATGGTAGATTCTTTTTCTTGTATGTAGAGATAATGCCAAGTGTACCAATTATTATTTTTGAACTACTTTAGTGTGTGCCCAAGAGGTTTTCTAGTTTTTCTATGATGCTACAATACTTGAAAGCTTTTGTCTGAGGGTTAACAGAGTCGTTATTTGATTTCGTAAAGAGAAACCAGAGAAAACAAGAAATCTTAACCTAATGTTCAAAGACCTAATGGATATCTAACTAGGTTATTGTCTTTAGAAAACTCTAATCCAGAGGGTGTTATAAAACCTAGAAAGGTCTTTCTCATAAGAAACGTTTTGAGCATGTTCACCTTTCAAATAGAATTATATCAGCATGAATTTCTTTAAGGTCTATTTATGCTCCCCTAGGTATATTTTGTATTTTATAGTAATGAGTGTTTGTATGACTCATGTGTCAAGATTGACATAAATCTTCAGCGAGCTTGTGGCTATTCCAAATGTTGAGTAAGCTAATCACTTAATATACTCATAGAAGTTATATTATGATTCTTTTTTAAATATATTTTAAAGTTTTTATCCAATTATGAATTTATTCAAAACTTTGAAAAGAAACTATGTTGTTTAATTTTATGCATACCTGAAAATAAATTTGATAAATTTGATATACACATTATGTAATAGAAAAGAAATTTAACACACATATTATGCAATAGAAAAGAAATTTAATATATAACCCTCATCATACAATTTCCAAAATGTCAATTTTTTTGGCATCTTCCATTGGTTGTTATGGGTTCTCTCATTGAAAATGTGTTGTTACATTCACAACAACCTCTATGGCATCTCCTTTATTGTATTTACTTGATGTTATCTTTTTTGTTTGTTTGGTAATAACAGGTTGAAGGAGCAGCTTCGCTCAATGGTAAGGATGAGCTCATATTTTCGTATGGGGATGCAACGGAAGGTTGACGACATTTACCCTCTATACTCATATAAAATTATATCAATGTCTAATAGTTATCGCAATACAATATTTTTGCTAAATAGAAATATATTGCAATTTTGGATAATTATAAATATAAAAATAAATATTATATGGATAGTTTTAAATTAATTAAATTATAGAGTAGTTTATGTTTCAAACTTTATAAACCAATTAAGAAAAGTGGTGTTGAAATATTTTAAAAGAGTTTAGTTAAAATTGTGTTGATTTTATATAAATATATATTTAGTTTATTACTTTGAAAGCTCTACCTTTGTTGGGGCATTTGGCTAGCTAATTTGTTGGGAATCAATAGAAATCCAAGCCCTAATTGTCTTGGATCACTACCTTCAAGAAAAGGAAATTCAGAAAAAAGATCAATGAGAATAGAAAAAGCGGACAGTCACAGGCCATGGGCCTTTTTCGATGGAGCATCCCAAAATATAAATCAGTTATGTGGGGGGGGATGTGATTCTACACATTTCTAACAACTTGAAGTTCAATATCAAAATGTGCTTTGGCTCAGGATCCAATAATTTTGCAGAACTAATGGCCTTGAAACCGCTTCTACTCTTTGCCAAGGAAAAACTAGTCACTTCTCTTCAGATATTTGGGGATTCCCAATTAGTAGTCGGATGGGTACAAAACCATGCTAGATGTCAATATATTCTTTTGAGACCCATTCTCGAGGAAGTGAAAATCATTTTAAACACTTCTGATGATTTTAAAATTCACCTTGTTTACAGGGAAATGAATGAAGAAGCAGATCAACTATCCAAAGGACTCAACTTGGCTCCTGAGCAATGGATGATCAAAGAAGAAGACAATGGCAATTTTTTTGAGTTCTACCAACATGCCTTTATGGATCCCCCTCTACATTAGGACTCTCGGATAATACTGGGATTTTTTGCAAAGACAAGATTGTTTGGCACTCCTTGATAAAGAGACCTTTTGACTAGGATATATGCTCTCGGATATGCTGCGGTTTTTTTTCAAAGAATTCACTTTAAGGTGCTCCTTGAAAGGAGACATCATGACTAGGATATATGTTGTCTCTGATACAGGAACCTTTTTGGATCATTCTTATGCTTATGCTATGCGAAAAATGAAGACTCCAACCTTGATAAAGACAAATTCTTTGGTATCCTTAGATAGATTAACTTATAGACAAACCCTCTTATGAATATAGATTTAAAAAGTAAACAAAATCATGATAGATAACTCCTCTAATCAATGTAGAATTTCACTACGCTAGAAAATTCTAAAATTTATTAAATAGATTCTAGAGTTGTACCCATATAAAATGTCAACATAATTATAATACATATTTAGTGAAAAGTTATCAACATAGGATGATAGGACAATTGGGTATTCCAACAGAGCAAAGGGCCATGATACATAATGACAATACATGTGATGCTTATAAAATTGGAAAAAACAAATGTCCTTATCATGCTATATTTTTAATATTAAATCGTGATTGGTTTTCAAGAAGGAGGTGGGAAATCGTCAAATTTAATGCTTTATAATTATAATGATATGTTTTGGCGGAAACATTGGAAACAATTTTTCTCACACTGATTTGCAACACTTTTTGACTAATGAGCAATTTTTGTTTACAAAAGTTCTAAAAGTTATTGTGTAGATATTCTTGAGACATGCGTATCTTTATTATAAAATAAAATATAAAGACATGTTTCAACAGAAACATCCGAAAGCAATTTTCTGAGAAGGGAGCATTGCAGGCCCATTGACTACATGTTTATATGATGTGAAATAAAGATATGTTTATTGCCTATCTTTATTATAAAATAATATAAAGCAATTTTCTCAAAAAAGTCCAACACTTATTGAGATTAGACGCCTTTCTAATCTTTGAAATTAGACGTCTTTCTAATCTGTTTGAAATTAGATGGCTTATTGACTGATAAGCGATGTGAGATTAGACGCCTTTCTAATATGTTTGAAATTTTTGCAAGTTGTGTCGTCCACACTGACCAAGATGACTATGCTTCAAGCTATAGATATCTCTGCAAATGGGTTAATCGGTTACATTTCAAGTGCACTAGGAAGTTGCGTTGAAGTAGAATACTTCAATCTTTCCTACAATGCCCTTGATGGTCCAATTCCAGTTTTTCTTAGTGAACTTCAGAGTATGAAAGAAATGGATTTATCTTCCAACAATTTGTCAGGTAGAATACCCAAGTCGTTGGAAAGTCTCAAAATGCTCCGCCACTTGAATTTTTCATTTAATAAGTTGTCAGGAGAAGTCCCTAGAGGTGGAGTTTTCAAAGAGCTTGGTGCCACTGTGTTTTTGGGAAATCTTGGTCTCTGTGGACCTTGGGTCGGTTTGTCACCATGTTCTACTCACAAACATAAAAATGTTTTTCATTTGAAAAGAGTTATTATACCTACTGTTGCAGTGGCATCCACTGTTGTGTTGTGTTTGTTTATGGGAATCTTGTGGAGACAAAATTGTAAGAGACATACTCTTACAGAGGTTGAGGCATCCTTAAATGCGAGGCATTGAAGAATTTCCTATGCAGAGCTCATCACTGCAAGAAAGTGGTTTGAGTTTGATTCAAATGTTGAATATAGAAATAGACATTGCACATGCCATGGCATATCTTCATCATCATTGTTTCATGCAAGTAATCCATTGCGATTTGAAACCTAACAATGTACTTCTGGGTGAAGATATGACTGCATATCTAATAGACTATGGAATTGCTACCTTATGCTTTGCAAATGATGAGGATTCATCGTTCATTTCCACACATGCACTTAAAGGATCAGCAGGGTACATTCCTCCAGGTATTATTTAAACTAGATAGCATATTAAGCAATGTTATGAGTTTCTTATATTTATTTAAAATTGTGAACTGGACACCTTAAGATGAGGATCTATGAATGCAGAATATGGAATGGGTAGACAAGTTACAACAACAGGTGATGTTTATAGCTATGGAATACTACTATTGGAGGTGCTCACTAGAAAGAAGCTGACCCACAACATGTTTGTGGAAGGAATGGACTTGCAGAAATGGGTGTGGATTCATTTTCCAAACCAAGTAAGAGAAGTGGTGGACATGGGTCTTCTGAGAACAATTGGTACATGTATTGAAGAAGATAAGGACCTCAATTGCCTCAATCAACTAATAAATGTGGGTTTGCTTTGCACAAATGAATCCCTTGAAGGACGACCTACTATGATGGATATTTCAAGCACACTACAAAGAATCAAAGACACTTATCTGAGCCTCGTTCCAAAATTTCAATCAGATGTAACACATTTGTTGGGCAATACAAAAAGTACTCTCAACAACACTAATGAAGGCCAAAGTTCATCAACATTCTACTCCATTTTCATTAATTCCATGTAGTTTAAGTCTTATTCCCCTTTCATTCTTTGTGTAGAAATCTTTGTTATGAGATATGTGTGGCTCATGGTGTTTTGGAAATGTTTCAATTATTATAAAATTTCCCATTATATATTAGGAAAACTTTGTGATCACTATCTTTTCTACATCTATAATTAAATGCATTACACTTTTGTTTTATTAAATACATCAAGGATTTTGTATTTGTTTTAAATGATTTAAAAAATAGACATTTGTAATCAAATGCATTACACTCTTGCTTTATCTAATACATAAGAATTTTGTATTTGTTTTAAATTATTAAAATAATAGAAATAATTTTTAGTTTCAAGAGAATATCTTGATTAATATAATTATTGAAGTGAATATATTGATGCACTAATTAGTTTTGTGTGCATGCAAGTGTGTGTTACACTATAGACCTAACTTTTAACTTCAACTAACAGAAATTGTCACAGAAAACTACATTGTATAGATATTCTAAAAGAAACTACTTTGTAGGGACATTATGTCTACATTGTAAGGATATTCTAAAGGAAACTACTTTGTAGGGACATTATGTTGGTCGAATATGTACAATTAAAATGTTGTCTATTATATTTGACTTTTGAATATATGTATGTTGCAGATGGGATGGAGGTGATATCAGTGATAAAATAACAAGGGTTAAAAAAAATGGGATGTTGTTAGATTCATATAAATTGGGAAACCAATTAAGCTCATCGTTTTTATTAAATAATAAATTTTTATTGCAAGAGGGTGTTGGCTAAATGTTCTGTCTTTTGGGTTTTTTGGCTGGAACCTGGTGATGTATATCTGGACAAAATCACAATTTTTTGTTTTTTAAATTGTATGTATGAATGTATAAATGGATTCAACGTGATGAAAAAACCCTAGGACACTATGATTATACAAATTTAGCCACTTAAATCTACAGATTCAACCATTCCTCGCCAGATTTCAAGAAAAATTAGACAGAAAAAATTGCCAAAAAAAAACCAAAAAATAGAAAGTTTAAACTATAGTTTTTTCTGTTTACAAATTCTTGACACATAGATTTCATGCTTTATTTTCAATGTTAAATTTCAGGTGGGATATCAAGTTTAATGGTAAACCAAACTTTATAATTATAATAATTTTCTATGTAAGTCTTATTCCCAATCTGTAACATCAGGAATTTGTAAGACCTTTTTACTAATGAGCGATGTGAGATTAAAATACAGTTTTTGATTAAAAACGCTTGGGACAATGATTACATGCCTATCTCTGCGGTTTTGAATGGGAATAATATTTCTCTGCTGTTTTGAACGGAAATAATGTTTCTCTATGGTTTTGAACGGGAATAATATTTCTCTGTGGTGTTGAATGGAAATAATATTTCTTCACGGTTTTGAACAGGAATACTACTTCTCTGCGGTTTTGAAATTAATATTTCTCAGCGGTTTGGAACGGGCATACTAGTTCTCTGCGGTTTTGAACGAGAATAATACTTCTCTTTTTTTTTCTTTTCTTTTTTAAGTAGATATTTAATTTCTAAGATTATATATCTAGGGTTTTCAATGGCAATAATACTTTTTTTTTTCAAGGAGATATTTTTTTTCTAAGATTATGTATCTAGGGTTTTGAACGAGAATAATACTTCTCTGTTTATTTATTTATTTATTAGAAGATATTTTATTGCTAAGATTATATATCTAGGGTTTTGAACCTCTGTAGTTTTTACCTTTTTTACCGTGAATAATCTTTGTAGTTTCTCTGGACTTCTCTGCCATTTTCAGAAATTATTTTTTTCTTCTTCAAAGGGTTGAGCATTTGGACATCTAAAATGAGGTGAGTCACTTTTTAATTTGATTCAATTTTAATTTTACATAAAGATATTTACATATATTTTATTTATTTATTTATATTAAGTTTCATAAGTAAAAGTTGATGTGAGAGATAAAGTCAATCCATAATAATAATTGTTACATCTTTTTTCTCTTATTTTCAACATGAGCACTCCACCACCTATTCCAAAAACTCGGCCTAACAAGGGGAGGCCCCCCAAAATCACCCTAGAGATCCTTTATGATTATATGGAATCAGTAGAAAAAAAAAAGAGAAGAGAGAGATGCCAAAATCCAAATAGAGTTAGAAACATTAGAAAAAAGGAGTGAAGAAAGAGACGTAAAACCCCAAATAGAGCTAGAGGCAATGATTGATAAAAAAATTAAAGATACCATTCAAACTCAAATAGAGGATAGATTCTTATGGTTCAAGAGTGAATTGCAGACAATGAAGGATAGAATTCAAGAAATGGAAAAACATAAACAATCAACCCAAGAAGGAGGGGTTGAAGAAAATCACAACTTGAGAGATAGGATTAAAGAGCTAGAAGAAAAACTAACCAACAATTTGACCCTCAGTAATATGGAAAGCAAATTGGATATCAAACCCATCAAAGAGGAAATGAATAAGCTAATTGAATTGGACCATGAGTGTAACAAAAGAGCCTTGAACCTCATAATTTTTGGTATAAAAGAACAACAAGAGGAGGATACGCTAGCAATAGTAAAAGAATAATTAAAAAATAAATCACAAATTGATACAACTTACCTCATAGAAGCAAAGAGGCTAGGAAAAATAATTGATCACAAAGATAGGTTGATCCATGTCAAAGTAAGTTGTAATGACCATAAATATAGCATACTTAGTAAATCTCCAAGCTTAAAAGGGTCAGGAATATTAATAATGAAGACCTCATTCCCGAAGACCAAGCTGAATTAAGGAAGGAAGTTCAAAAGGTAAAAGAAGCCAAGAAAGAAGGAAAATGGGCAATAATTAGAAATCGAAAAGCTATTGTTAGGGATAGATACCACAAGGATAATAATAAATAGGAATTTGGGACACTTGGGATCCTTTTTTGGAATTGCCATGGCTTTTCATGGCGCAAAGGTCCTATGATAAGTTGGATCTCGAGTGATATTGATATTATCTGTCTAGCTGAAACTTGGGAGCATGAGGAGTGTAAGGTCCCTAACATGGAAGGATTTGTCTTGTGGTTGGCATGGAACAAAAAATCCCACCGTAGAGGGATAGGAGGCATAGCTTGTTATATTAGAAAAAACATTTCTCCTCACATTCAACTTCATAAGATTGACCCTCTTAATAAATACATTTGGATAGAAATTTCAGACACCAATGCTAAGAAGATGTATATAGCAATTTGTTATTTTGCACCTATTAATTCTACTTTTTATA
>JASDQU010272825.1:0-15088 GCA_032191745.1 Picea mariana
ATGGTTGATTTTGAGGTTTTGGTTTTAATGGTACCGACTGCTAAAAATAAGATTTCAAAATATCTATAAATTTAACGTTTTGAAAAAAAAGAAAAAAAAAAATTGTAACGCCATTTTTTTATTTAGGTGTTGATTTGAAGGTTTTTCTGAGCTACTGTATGAGTTTTGAAGGCCGTGTTTGAAAAATGTTGTAATTTTGACCCCGTTTGAAAAAATGGTTCTACAGGTAGCACCACTTTTTAAATTGGGGGTTGATTTTCATGTTTTTTTGGGAAAAATATGGGTATTTTGGGCCAGAGTTTTCATTTTGAAGTCACAGTTCTCATTAAGTTGTTAACTATGTTTTGATACTTAGATGTGCTTTTAGTAGATAAAGTGATTTTTTTTTTAGCTAATTTACGGGTGTTGATTATGAGAAATTTCAACATGGTATCAAAGCATACCAAGGGTTGAATCATCTAAAAAATCAACATGGTATCAGAGCAAGTGCTTTGAAGGGAAGTCAAATCTCAGATCCATAGCAGATTCATAACCACCGGAAGGAAATCGAAGGACTATTTTTTCAGGGAAACAATCGTATAGAGGAAGAGCTAAGTTTTTGCAGGCATACAAAGGCATTCACAATTCATAGAAGATACAGTCGTGTACATACGCGATTTGCAGTGTGTCGAATCATATATATACATGATTTTCAGTGTTGACAGACGCGTATAGGTCGTACAATTCAGTACAGGGGAAATTTTTCAACATTAAGTTGTTTCTAGGG
The DNA here is from genome assembly GCA_032191745.1 of Picea mariana. Classification (NCBI taxonomy): domain Eukaryota; kingdom Viridiplantae; phylum Streptophyta; class Pinopsida; order Pinales; family Pinaceae; genus Picea; species Picea mariana. Next base: position 767 of record JASDQU010272825.1, read on the forward strand.
AAATTTATCAAGTCTTAGGGATGGGAGCAACACCATTGAGAGTTGAGACAGATTGAATGGAGCATCCAAATTCCTATCTTGGAAAGAAAGAGTGAGTTTTGAATTGAAGGAGTGTGACCTTTGGGAGTTAGTGGATAAAAAAGTTACTCCACCGAAAAATCTGACAGCTTTATATGATCACAATAAGAAGGAGATCAAAGGAGAAAGGGTCCTCCTAGATTTATTGAAGGATCATATAATACCTCACTTAAATGAGAAGAAGAGGAACAAAGAGATGTTTGATGCCCTTGTAATATTATTCTAGAGAAAGAACATGAATAGGAAGATGGCCTTAAGGAATAAACTCATATTAGTTCAGATGTCTAGATTAGATAATGTTACCAACTATCTCATGAGGATCACACAGGTACGTGATTAGGTTGCAACCATAGGGGAGAAAACTGAGGATGCAAAGCTCGTGAATAGTCTTCCCAAGTCTTGGGAACCATTTTTCAAAGGAGTTTGTGCTTGGGAAAATATCCTAGATTGGCAGAGACTTTGGGATGATTGCATCTAGGAAGAGATTTGGGAGGGGTAAAAGGGAAATAAACAAGGAGGTAGTGAAGAGAACTTGGCTCTTGTTAGTAAGACAAGGAGGGGAAAAGGAAAGGGTTCTAGCAAGAAGGGTAACAATGATTGATCTAGAATGGATCTCGAAGCCAAGATAGGGCTCAGAAAGGCCTAAAAGCAAAAGTTCTCAGAATCTCTTCAAAATGGACATGTATGTAGGCCTCGATGTTATGAACCCAACACAACTTGAACGGGCTCAAACAGATGTTATATGACCAATATATCGCGATTTGTTCATTTTTCCAAACATGCAAAAAAATGTTGACTGTATAGTCCGTACAGTGATGACGTGGCAACTGACTGTACAGGCCGTACGACCGTACAACTGACATGGTAGGGTATAGTTGGCGGTAACATGGGAAGAAAGGTGGATGAGTTAGGGAGTGACATGTGTCACCACTGCAACGGTGACACGTGGCACGTCCGTATGATTAACGTGGCAAGTCTGTACAGTCCGTACAACACATGGCGCTGGTGTGGCAGGTACAATGGCATATGACTGGGATGAAACCTCTGTAGATAGGTGGACCAATGGTGTTTGGAAACATGGCATCAGTTTGGGTGAATGGAAAGGTGCCACGTGGCCTAGTCATGGGCTGCCATGTGGCACCCATTCATTGGTTAATGTTTATTGCAAAACTTTGTTTGGAGCACAACAGATTTGAACCTATGACCTCTGGTCCGGGCTGAGGGTTTGGTAGGGTCGGGCTAGCTCTCCCATAGGTGTTCCTCGATTACTATAGAGAAAAACAATTATTTAGGGTGATGTGTGGTTATGGGCGAAGGAGAATAGGGTTGGGGCCTAGCCCCCAGCCCCCGATGGACATCCATGTGACCATATCACATATGACCATTCTATTTATGTTGGCACGTGGTTTATTAAGAGGTTAGCATCAGATCTTTCCATTCCTCAGTTCTCGCTACCGTTACATGTGACCTAACCATTTTTTGTGTGGCACGGGATTGTGTGGATAGTGTCCGGTCGACCAGGCTAGCCCACCGACCAGGGTGCATATCCAGGAGATTATCAACTGAGGGCCTAACCAAAGCGCATTGAAAGGGGTAAGGCATGGCCACATGGGCCAAGCCACACGACCAGGTGCCAAAAATTCAGGGGGCAGAGCGCCCAACATTAGCGCTAGGCCACATGGAGGGTGCCATGTGACCAGGAGCCCGCATAAAAGGGGATGCACCCTGAATATTTGAAGAAGTGGATTTTATACTTTATATTATGATTTTTTCAGCAGTTTGAGGGGATTTTGGTCACTTTTGGAGGATCTTGGGCCCTTTTTGAGGCCATATCTGGGGGGGAAGTTGGGATATGGTTACCAACTTCAGGCCTATATAAACCAGAGGCTCTTGATGCCAAGAGGGGGATTTTAGAATAGATAAATGTTGTTGAAAATTGAGGCAAAACCATTTTTGTGCAGGGAAGTTTTTGAGGAGTACACCTTTGCGGGCCATTTTTGGGAGCTTCGTTCATCCGTTTTCAGTGTCATCAGTTTTGATGGGTTCTTGAGATCTGGTAGAACATGACCATCTCATTGTTGTAATCCATTGGCACTTTAATGATGTAATTTTAAATCTTTGAACAAAAATAAGAAAGCCTCACCCACTGAGACAAAGGCCTGGAGATGTAGGCGAGATTTCCAAGCTCCTTTATCACATTGGTGTTTATGGTTTTCTGTTCTTCATGCTTATGTTCAGATATGTAAATTTCTTTATGGATGCTATGTTTCCTATTTCATTAGTTTCCTAAATGATTATTTAACTCATGCAAGATAACTCAACCATTGTCGTTTAAAAGATATTTTCGGATCAAGTGGTATCAGAGCTAGTTGACGATTGGTTTTTGAGTTTGCATGTTTACCAGGGAAAGGCTCATCTTAGTTGAGAAAATGACATCTAAAGAGGGACTTTCTCAAGATGAGAAGGATATTCAAAAAACTCTCTTTTCCATGTCAGAGATGGTGAAAGTGTTGTATGCAGACTACTTGGAACGAAAGATATCGGTTCAAGTGAAAACTTCAAAGAACAACAAAAGCGAAGAAGAATTGAAGGAATTTCCTTCTACACCAAATTCAAAAAAAAAATCTGAGGTATGCAGTGGAAGTCATTCATCAATTTCACATTGTTCCCATCAAGATGGTTCTTTTGGTGCATTTGAAAAACATACAAGAGGTATAGGTTTGAAATTGCTAACCAAGATGGGATATGAAGGAAAGGGCCTTGGAAATAAGGGCCAAGGTATCATTAATTCCATAGAGGTTGTGGAAAGGCCTCGTTATTTTAGGATCGGGATATGGTGAAGTGGATATTGGAGCATTATCCAAAACATCGGAAGCAAGTAATGCTTCAAATGATCAGCCTAAGTCATTGCAGGATCGATTCAAAAAAGGTGACGGTGTATCACTCCTTGATGGTGATAGTGAATGCAAGTCATCTCCAAATAAAAGTGACGATCAAAAAGAGAAGTATAATGGTCATGATTTTACCAATTCTCTTTTTTATTATAAAAAACATAATCATGTAATCCAAAACTTGTGGAATATGTATCCTTGTACTTTTTGTCATTCACCCAAGCATTGTGTTTCCAAGTGTTGGAAGAAACAATTTTTGTACAGGAAGTTTATGTCGACCAGGAAGGAGACACGCCATAATGACTCAACTCCACAATGGAAGAAAGAGAAGGTCAAACAAGTCTGGATGCCAAAAAACCACTGCACTTATTGCAACAGGGGTGGACATCAAAAGGTTAATTGTTGGAAGCTTAATCTGGAGCTTCGTTCAAAGAAGGACAAAAGGATTGTGAATGTACTCATGAAGAAAGAGGCATTACCAGTGAAGTAAGAGGAAAACCATGAAGGAAAGAAACCAACCACTTGGTTTTGCTAGAAGTGGATGTCACATCTTCATTGTATTTTTCTTCCATTAATGTAATCACACATGTTGAAATGATGACCTGTTATAACATCATTTTTTTACAACATAGTGTTTTGTTTATCCTTATGAGTATGTAATCAGTAAGGTTTATTTTGTAACCTTTTGGAGGACCAAAAGGTCTTTAGTGGGGAGGTGTGATCCAGAATGGATCCTGGAGCCAAGATAGGGCTCAGAAAGGCCTAAAAATCAAAGTGCTCAGAATCTCTTCAAACCGGACGTGTGTGTAGTCCTCAATGTTACAAACCCAACGCAACTTGAATAGGCTCAAACGAACGTTGTATGGCCAATATATCATGATCTGTTCATTTTTTGAAACAATCAAAAAAATGTTGACTGTACAGTCCGTACAGTGATGACGTGGGAGCTGACTGTATACGTCGTACGACCGTACAACTGACATGTCAGGGTACAATTGGTGCTGACATTGGTAGACAGGTGGACAAGTTAGGGAGTGACATGTGTCACCACTACAAGGGTAACACGTGGCACATCCGTACGACTAACTTGTTAGGTTCGTACAGACCATACGACAGTATGTGGTGCTAGCATGGCAGGTACAATGGAATATGATTGGGATGACACCTCGAAAGACAGGTAGACCAATGGTGTTTGGACATGTGGCATTGGTTTGGGTGAATGGGAAGGTGCCACATGGCCTAGTCATGGGCTGCCACGTGGCACCCATTCGTTGGTTAATGTTTATTGCAAAATTTTGTTTGGAGCACAATGGATTTGAACCCGTGACCTGTGGTCTAGGATAAGGGTTTGGCAGGGCCATGCTATCCTGCTCACCCGTAGCTGTTCCTTGATTAATATAACACAAAATAATTATTTAAGGTGATGTGTGGTTGCGGGTGGAGGAGAATAGGGCTAGGGCCTAGCCCCCAGCTCCGGACGGACATCCATGCAACCATATCACATATGGCCATTATATATACGTTGGTGCATGGTTTATTAAGCGGTTAGCACCGGATCTTGCCAACCCTCTGTTCTCGTGATCGTTACATGTGACCTAACCATTTTCTGTGTGGTGTGGAATTGTGTGGATAACGCCCGGTCGATCGGGCTAGCCTGCCGACTAGGGTGCATATCCAGGAGGTTATTGATCGAGGGCCTAACCAAAGTGCGTGGAAAGGGGTAATGCATGGCCACATGGGCCAAGCCACACGACTAGGTGCCAAACAGTCAGGGGGCCAGCGTGCCCAGCATTAGTGCTAGGCCACATGGAGGGTGCCATGTGACCAGGAGCCCTCATAAAAGGGGTTGCACCCTGAATATTTGCAGAAGTGGATTTTATACTTTATATTATGATTTTTTCAGTAGCTTGGGGAATTTTGGACATTTTTGGAGGATCTTGGGCCCTTTTTGAGGCCATATCTTGGGGGGAAGATGGGAGATGGTTAAAAAATTTAGGCCTATATAAACCAGAGGCTCTTGAAGCCAAGAGGGGGAGTTAAGAACAAAGAAATGTTGTTGAAATATTGAGGCAAAGCCATTTTTATGCAGGGAAGCTATTGAGGAGCGCACCTTTGCGGGCCATTTCTAGGAGCTTCGTTCATTCGTTTTTGGTGCCGTCAGTTTTGATGGGTTCTTGAGATCTGGTAGAATATGACCATATCATTGTTGTAATCCATTGTCACTTTCATGATGTACTTTAAAGCTTTGAACATAAATAAGAAAGGCTCACCCACTGAGATAAGGGCACGGAGACATAGGCGAGATTGTCGAACTCCGTTATCACATTGGTGTTTATGGTTTGATGTTATTCATTCTTATGTTTAGATCTATAAATTTCTTTATGGATTCTATGTTTCCTCTTTAATTCTTTCTCTTTCATTAGTTTCCTAAATGGTTATTTAACTCATGGAAGATAACTCAACCATTGTCGTTTAAAAGATCTTTTTGGATCAATGATGGAGGATCATCACAACCAGGGAAGAAGAAGGAATTGAGTAAAATAAAGTGCTTCTCATGTCATATGAATGGACATTATGAATCTCAGTGTTTGAAGAAGAAGAAGAAGGGTAATGGAAATATGCAGACAAAAACATCAACAAAGATGCAGATTGATGAGTCTGTAGTGAAATTTGAGAAGGATTTCTCAATGGTTTCTTTCCTTTCTACTAACACAATAGTCGGGAGTGATTAGTTCTTGGATAATGGTGCATCTCGTCATATGAAAAAAGCATGGGATTTATTTAGTAGTTTGAAGGAGAGAGACTCAAAGGTTCATGTGGATCTTGGTGATGATGTCAGGTATGCAGTAAAGGGAGAGGGAACAATTACATTCTAGCTTGATTCAAGAGGTTTGTTCGATGCCCATGATGTGATTTACATACTAGGTTTGAAGAATTTTCTTTCAATCTTATCTATGGAATACATGGGTTTTGTCATTACGTTTTAGAGAGGGAGGGTACTCATATATCTAGAGAAAACTATCATGGAGAGAGCAATGGTCTTTGAAGTTAGAGAAGGCACTTTATACAGTTTGTAGGGAAATCTTGTCCAGGCTTCGGTACACGACAATGAAAACCTATGGGAGTTGTGACATAGGAAGTTGGGACACATACATTGTAGGGAATTGTCGATTCCGAGGGGGATTGTTATAGGTCTTCCAAATTTCAGGATTGTGCAACAAGGAGTGTGTAGAGGGTGTTCACTTGGAAAGAATGCCAAGGCTACTTTTCCTAGCAGTGAGAGTAGGTCCAGGGGGATCTTGGATCTTATTCACTCAATTGTGAGTGGGACGATGCCAGCAACATCATTACAAGGATTGACATACTATGTCATGTTTATTGATGATTTTTCCAGAAAAACCTGGATCTTCTTTATGAATACCAAAGATGAGGTCTTGAGTTGGTTTCAGTATTTTAGGGCCCAGATAGAGAATCAGACAGGTAATAATATCAAGGTATTGAGGTCAGATAATGGGGGAGAGTACATCTCCAATTAATTCAATGATTTTTGCAAGAAGGAAGGGATCAAGAGGGAGATGATAGTCTCATACAACCCTCAGTAGAATGGGTTTGCGGAGAGAAGATCCATCATCATTTTTTCCAAGGCTATGATATATGATCAAGAGTTTCCCATGTTTTTGTGGGCAGAGGCATGTAATACGACGATGTATGTGCAAAAAATGAGTCCTCACCAGATATTGGGGGACAAGACTCTGGAGGAGGCATTCTTAAGGGTGACACAGATATAGGACATTTGAGGATCTTTGGTTGTTCAATTTACATCCATGTTCCTGTGGAGAAAAAGACGAGGTTGGACCCTTTAGGACTTAATGGTATATTTTTGGGATACAATGAGACCTCAAAGGATTATAGGTTCTACATTCTAGCACAAAGGAATAAATTTGTGAGAAAAGATGTGAAGTTCTACGAGAATTTAGCATCTGGGAGTACTCAAGAGTCATTAACAGTGACAGAGGATGAGGAGAAACATGATCCGAAGGATGAGAAACAATCAACAATTCATACTTTAGGTTGGTGTTATGAGGAAAATCTCTCTATGGCTAGGGGAAAACCAAAACAGAACGAAATGACTATAGAAATCAACTCTATTCTCAAGTATGCTTTATAAACAAATATGCCAGCAAGACAAGATAAAAGGCCTACCTCATCTAGACGTTCGATGAAGTCCACTGTTGAGCACTTGACCCAAAGCAATATACTTGCAACTAGTCCTCAACAACCAAGCAAAGCAATAAAATTTGCCCGTCCTATAAATGTCACTCATATGCCTTAGGTACGAACCCATTTGTTGTGACACAGAACCCTCCATCTGCTACAATACGTGTCGTTATCAAATGGTAGAGACTTACCAAACATGGGTACCCTAGTTAGATCTGTTGCTCCATTTGGTGCCCATGCAGAGATTTTTCAGTAGGACCAGGAGTACCTTATAGCTAATACATGACTTTATGCCAAGCCTCATTTCTCACTCATAAACATGCTGACCTATACCTAGAGGACTCCCAAGCGAGTTTTATTTAAGCTCTTTTCCAACTCGTTTTCAAAAAGTGAAAAGATTGTCGAGTGAACTTGTCTCTTTCACACTCGTAAATTGGATTTGAAAGGACGTCTATTTGGTACAAGTTTATCCCTTTTTCAAACCAATTATACTAAGATTATGAAAACGAACATTTTTTGGTGTTAAGTTGTGATTGCATCTCACTCCCTTGCTTGCAGTATTGAGCCGATAGTCGGTTCTCTCTTTGCATTATGACCATTTGCCTCAGTAGTTTTGCATCCTCAACCAAGGAGAGCCTTCTTTATATCCTTCGCAATTTGACACCCAATACCCAGGAGGGAAAATTCCCTCGAGTGTCTATTTCCCACATGAACCTCCTTGCATTGAACATAGGTATGTTACACTACTGGAACTATTTATTCTTACTTGTGACACTCGTTTCCTCCTCTGTATCATATCATTCATTTGACTATGAAAAAAAAAAAAGATGGGCGGGAAGGGAGTATTATCTTATATTGGCAACAATCGTCTCACCTTTGAACAAAGCACAAAGTTATTGAGTCCAATTGTCATCATAATTTTGGGTTTAGAATGGCCTTAGGAAGCTGAGCTCGTTACATAGAGTTTTCTCCCCCTACTAGTTACTCATCCAATCTCTACGGAGAACTTGATTGATGCCTTCTGCATCTCATGGTTTAATCATTGAGTCTATTCTTCTAGAGTCTTCCATATGTCTCATGCTCTTGTTCAAAGGATGTCTATCAACCTGGGTCAGCCATTCCTCATAATGCTTGACTTTGCATGTCATCCATACACTCAGTTTGTCTCAGAATCACATGATGTTGTAGTCCTATTACACACCCTGGTCCTACTTTCCTCATTGGTAGGTAACCTTGAACCCAACAATCGACATTTCATCATTGGTCATTGACTGGGTGGTTTCCCTTATGTTGGATGGCAAGACATATATTCACACATTGGGATTCATGCAGTGTCTTGGATTCCATTAGCCTTATTGGTGGTTTCCTCGGCTTTGTCAACAATTTTCCTCATTGGCTACTATTCAGAGGGTCTTTTTCATGTACCACTTTCACTTGGCAGAAATGAAAGACGCACAGGGCCGTTGGTTCCTGAACATGGTCTTCGTCTGATTTCCTCCAAACCATGAAGCTCCTTCTTTGTACCTCGTGCTGAATGATGAGAGATGCGTTAATGCTCTCCTTTTAGTAGGTCTCCTTCCATAAAATTCATCTCATATATTCTGGAAACGAGACCTAGAGTCCTATGAGTACCTTGAGGCTTGCAGTCATTAGTGGTAGGTTCTCCTGCATCGATAGTTGCAAATACATCATTGTATCCTGATCGATGGATTCTTCAAGTGTTCAACCCCGACTCCTTTACTAACACTTGTAAGAATTTACTCGGTGCCTTAATACCTAATTTCATCATTGATAGGTTGTCTCACGTTTGTTAATGGTATACCTCAATGACTAGTAATCAAACAAAGTCTCATTGTGTTTGACCTCAACCCCTTTATTCACATGATGTAGACTTGCACCTTTGGCGGATTTTGTAGAGGACTTGAGGACATTAGTATGTGGATGCAAATTTCCTGAGTTGTTGCTTCCTTTTCATTGGACCAGTAACTATATGACTTCAGTGATCATGGGATATCAGACTGTACTCCATTGTATACAGATATCTTCAGATTTATTTTGAGACTAGTTCTAGTGGGCCTTATTCGTGACTATGACATCCTTTGGCATGTAACTACAGTTGTATTTTCCTATTCATGGCCATGAACAATTGTTTGGTATATTTTCACATGGATCTGCAGTGTAATTCAAATTGGCAGCCATGTATGCAAAGTCAGTACAGAATGTAATGAGCAACTAGTTCTTCCAGTTGGTTCCCCATCACTCCACTTTTGGTTTTTTATAATGTATTTCGGCCATTGCAGATACTCCTCTGACCTCACACATTAGGGGGCATCTGTTATAGCAAGATTTTCCTCACCCCATGCAATATTGCACAGAAGGCCTTTTTCCATTTCCCCATGCAAACTTTTAATCCCTTTTTGAAAATCCTAGAGATAAAAATACATTTTTTCCACATATATGCACCTTGCCTACTATACAACATGCGTATACGCAGGTTACACCACTACAACCCGCGTACATCGGGAAATGTTCCCAAAAATGAAAAATGGTATTGGGTTTTCGTGTCACGACAGGAGATCAATGATCCTTGGCCTTCCATATACTGGAAACATTCTAAATCGACCCTTCAGTTCCACTTGAAGGCTATAAATGGGCCAATTCTGAGCTATGAAAAAGAGGAGAAATAATTCAACTTTGAGAGAAAAGTTAGAGAAAAGTTACTCTAGAGGAATTATTCACTTCACATTGAGTCTGCATCCCTTTATCCTTTAAGTCTAAACACATTGTTCAACCCCCAAGATCTTCCCTTATTGAGTGAGAACTCCATTGTCTCTCTTACATGATCTTTCCTTTGGTGGAGGATTGAAGTGGTGGAGGTTCAGCTGGAAGGAACTTAGTTTCTCGGTTTCGAACCATGCTGACATGGAAGTCTGTAACTTATTCACTTCTGTTGATTATATCTTAATAGAAATACTCTTTTCTCTCCAATTGATATCTTGCAAATATTTGAATTATTATTCCATGGGATTATTTGTTATGAATGTTAATGGATTATGTTATTGAATGTGCTAACATCATGTATTATCACCATATGCTTTCTTTTCTTGGTTGTTGAGGACTAGTGGCAGGTATATTTCTTTGGGTCAAGTTCTCAATAGTGGACTTCATCGAACATCTAGACAAGGTAGGCCTTTTATCTTGTCTTGCTAGCATATTTGTTTATATAGCATACTTGAGAATATAGTTGATATATGAAGTCATTTCCATCTGTTCTGGTTTTCCCCTGGCCATAGAGAGATTTTCCTCGTAATAGTGGGGAGTAGGATTTAACCCCTTCCAGTCCTATCAAGAGACGCAGGTGGCTAGTACATACATTAAGGGATGTTGGTGAGGCTCCTAGGAGTGTGGTGAGAGAGTACAGGCCTTCAAAGAAGTTTCTTAACTATATGGTACTTATGAGTAGCATTATTGGTGTTGAACCTTCCAGTTTTGAGAAGAAGCAGATCAACAAATATGGTAGGATGCCATGGTAGAGGAGTACATATCTATTATGAGGAATGATGTTTAAGACATAGTGCCGAGACTAGAGGAGAAGTGTATTGTGAGTTCTAGGTGGTTCTATAAGATCAAGCATGTTGCAGATGGTAGCATAGATAATTTCAAGAAGAGGTTTGTGGCGAGAGGGTTCTCTGAGAAAGAGGGAGTGGACTACAAGAAGACATTTGCTCTAGTCACCAGGTGTGCTTCTATTAGAGTTTTTATTTATATTGCTTCAATTATGAAGTGGAGCATACATAATATGGATGTGAAAACAACATTCCTCAATGAGATTATTGAGGAGGAAGTATACATAGAAAAACCTTAGGGATTTAATGTAAATGGGAGGGATTCTCATGTGTGTAGGCTTAAGAAATACTTGTACGAACTTAAACAGGCACCTAGGGCATGGTATTCCAATATTGACAGGTACTTGCAGAGTATGGGATTTGCCAAGAGTGAGAAAGATCCTAACTTGTACTTCATACTTGTTGGAGAGGATCCTCTCATCTTGGTTTTGTATGTTGATGATTTATTTATCACAGGTGTAAAGGAGCTTATTGCAGGGTGCAAAGCAGATTTGGCTAGTGAGTTTGAGATGAAGGACAATGGATTAATGCATTATTTCTTGGGGTTAGAGGTAAGGGATATATCGGGAGAGATATTCCTTGGACAAGGGAAGTATGTAGTATATATATTGCAGAGATTGAGGATGGAGGAATATAAACTGATGGCTACACCTATGATTACCAATCTGAAGAAGATTGGCACTTCATATTCATAGTTGGTGGATCTCAAAAGATACATGAAGATGGTAGGGTTCTTGATGTATTTGGTCAACACCGGGCCGTATATTCATTTTTTTGTGAACACCTTGAGTCAGTTCATGGTAGAGCCAAGGCAGGTGCATTGGATTACAACAAAGTATGTGCTCAGGTACTTGAGAGGTACAATGGAGTATGGATTGAGATATATTGGAGGAAATATAGTGGATTTGTAGGGATATACAGACTCAGATTGGGTAGGAAATGTAGTAGACAGAAAGAGCACTTCGGGGTGCTGCTTGAACTTGGGATCAACAATGATTACTTGGTTCAATAGGAAGAAGACTTTTGTAGCACTCAGTTCAACATAGACAGAGTGTATGGCAACGAGTATGGATATCTATGAATCCATTTGGCTTCACAAATTTCTTATAGGTTTATTTGGTTAGGATTTGGAGCCTATGGTGTTATATTGTGATAATCATAGTTGTATCAAACTCTTTGAGAATACAGTATTCCATGACAGGTCATATTGATATCATATATCACTTCATTCGGGATAAGATTCAAAAAAGAGAAGCAAAGCTTTAGTATATTTCCATACATGAACAAGTTGTAGATATTCTGACCAAGCCCTTGGAGAAAGGTAAGTTTGTGTTCTTCATAGACAAACTTGGAGTGGTGCGGGATATCTTCCTTGCTAACAAGAAATGTTGATGCTAGTGGTAGCATCAGACAAGTATTTTCGCATAGGTTTATGTGTCTAGATGTGTGGAAATCGTCCAAATCATTGTACTCTTGAATTTAATTTAATTAAAGGTATTATTAAAGTAAATTTATTTTACTAATTAATTATGTAATTATTTAATCGAGTTATTTAAGAAAGATGCTAAAATTACTTAGCATGCAACATGAAATCTAAATCTCATGTGAATATGAGAAGTAATCTCAACCATACATCACTTTGGAGATTAGAAATAGATTATAACCCACGATTATAAAAGCAAGGTTAGGGTGAAGGAGAAAGACACTTGATATACACTTGAAAGATTCAAGGAAATATTGGATAGGGAAGGATAAGGACTTCCATCTAGAGATCATGTCAAGGAGAAGAGAGAATAGAGGCGTATGTAGGTGAGTTTTAGTCTAAGGAAGCCATAGGAGAGTGTCAGATTGTAGGGAGCTAGTTGTACAAGTTTTCCATACGGATACATGGTTCACAGTGTAGAAATTCACGTATATATGCGATTCAAAAGAAGGAGAACCAGGCATGCCTCAAAAATCATGCCAAAACTAGTCATATAGCAGGTCATACCTTGTCAGGTTAGTCCGCATTTGTATTTATCTCAGTGGGTCATTATCCCTATTACAGGAGCCCTAATTTTAGCATAATAAAATCATTCTCAGCATTGGTTTTCCTTTTGGGTTTTTTCTATGGTTTTCTACTCGAAAATTTTGGTGTTCTTATGTGTTTGATTTGGTTTCTGTTAAGCCCTAATATTGGCTCATTACCCGTTAATTGGGGCATATTATATCAGTAATGTTATTTTATTTATGTCAGCTGATGCAGGAGAATTTCTCACCTACCAAGCGAGCCAGCGTGCGGAGAAAGAGAAACAGCTGGACAATCCGGCAAACTTCAGATTTTGAATCACTTTGGAGATTTGTTGCGCCGCCATTTAATCAAAGGCATTCAAAGCCAGGCGCACTTGTAATATATTATAGATAGGAAGGCATTTATTTAATTTAATGATGGTAGATAGAAATTAACTGTAGATTAGACAGTCACCTTTCGAGAGGGAAACCGGAGTATAGACACCCTCGTTTGTATCATTGTATCATTATCAAGCATTAGCATAGAGAGCAAGGAGAGCAGAGCAGAGAGCTTGTGAAGAACCTCCATGTACATATATTGAATTAATAGGAAGAGCCCTGATTCAATTCCATGGATGTGTTTGATCTCTGTGTGTTGTTGATATTGTGCCTTTGCATGTTTGCTTCTTTCTATGCTTATCTGTTATATGCTGCTTATGTGATTGCATATCAGGTTCGAAACCTGAGAGAGTGAAGGAATGAGTTTCAATTGTTTCTCTGTTTAGGCCAGGAGATTTTTGCATAGAGTGCAGTTGAATTCCTCCGCATAGAGTGCGTTGAGGAGGCTAAACAGTTGAACTTTCGTTCTCACTTCGCTCAGAGTTGAGTTGAGTTATTCGAGCCGTGCAGGTGAGTGCAGGTCGAATTTGAGTCTCAGTAGCAAGTCTGAGAAGGGGAAGGCTGAAACTGTTGCGAGCGTGAGCGCGCAGAACCCAGAGGACTTCATCACTTTTGGAAGTGATTAAAGATCGAGTGTAGGGAGCGTAATCGAGAAATCCCTGAAGGAGTTCGAGTTGATGAAAGCTCAGGAGGGATAGTTCCTTTGGTTTGCTGTGGAATCGACCCCAGTGGAGGTCGCACAGGACAAAGGTGGTAGAGCAGAGATTTCTTCATAGAGGAAGAGGATCGACGACTTGACTTGTCGTAAAGATTCACGAAGTCCCGTGGATCATTGGATCTGGGAGAAGGAGCAAGGAGGTTAACCCTCTCGCACAGGAAGAACGATTTTCCATCGCAGATCGGTACTTTGGGGTTGGCGAGTGCAAGGATTTCATGCACGTCGAAATCACGAACTACGGTTCCCCGATTTGATCGGAGCCGTCGATTTGCGGAGGGACAGGTGGCACGAGATCTTGGGGAGTCGGGATTCGGCACCTCGACGTTTTCGAGTCGAAGGAAACATGGGGAGATAGCGAAGTCCCGAGTTGTGAAGGGCCCCACGGAGACGGAGCGGAGGATAG
>JASDQU010272826.1:23634-34982 GCA_032191745.1 Picea mariana
TTGTTTGACTTATCTCTTGGCATTGTATTGGCTATCTATATTAAGGAAGTTTTGTTGGGTTTCCTCCCCCATGAGGGTTTCCCAGGATAAATGATGTGTCTCTTGTGACTGTGTATTTCTCAGTGATCCTATCTTATGCTATTGTTATCTAGTGAATTGCAAAGAACTCTAACAATAGCTTAAACCTTAACAATTACCACATTCCAAACCTCGTGTAAATTATAATAGGGTTTCTTTCTCATTAAAATAGGGGGGAAGCAAAAAAGAGAGGAACATTGACTCTCCCTGCCTTGCTCAACCACTTTCTTGAGCTTGCATTAACGAGGGTGAAAGGACATGGAGGCAGGATGGCGGTTCATCAAGGTAAGGTATGTTCTGTAAGGGATTTTCCCTATCTGGGATCGATAGAATTCGTAGATAAAGGGAGGAGCTCTGAACTTCTCTTTTCCTCCCTTTCTTTGCCTCCCCCTTTATTTAATGCTAGTCAGCCCTATGGTCAAGTATCCTTCTGTGAGGCCCCTTCGGGCAGATGCCCTTCTGGTTATGAGCTACAACCATTTTGTGAGGCCCTTCCAGCAGTGGTCAGCCCACCCCCTGAGTGAAAAGAATCACTGATGAGGCAACTCTAGTTGTTTATAACTGAGGCACTGCATGCAGAATGAAAAATGGCTATGAAAAAAGTAAGTGGGTCAAGGTGAAGAGGTCAAGGTGAGAGATGGAGGGGTATCAGGATAAATCAGTCCATCTGAAACAATGGGATGGTCCACTACCCTTTCTATATTGATTGGATTTCATTTATGCAATTGATAGGTCAAGGAGGTGGGGATAGCTAGCCAACATTCAATCTCGGAGAGGGCGGGACCATTCAATGTATGTTTCATTGAACGGTGGCGTACCGCTTCCTTACTGTCCAACATGCATGCGTAATGGGGGTCAGACTCAATCAATTATGTGTAGGCGCAACTACAACTACAAGTTACCCCCCACGCTCTCACGCTCCTCCCTCAAGTCATCCTGTTTGGGAATTCCCTCCTTATAAATAATGAACCTTGTAGCCTATCAATCCCTTCGGGGCATAGATGGGAGTTCGGGTTTCAAAAGAGAGAAAGAGGGGATATAAGTGTTCTTTGTCAGATTTCAATCACCAAGGGCAAGGAATAGACTCATATAAGGACTTGAAATGGATATTATGCTAATAGTAAGAGATATTGATGATAAGGTCAGCTAGGGACCCAACCTACATAAAAGGATAGGCGAGCCATGAATCTTTTTAAAGCTAGAATCCCCATCAGTACTCACTGTAGACATATGGATATATTCACCCTTTATATATAGGTAATAACTGATATGGATGGGTCTGACTTACCCATTACAAGTCTTAGTATATCCATGAAAAGTGACCCGTTATGTGCCCGCCCTATATATATGTCATTACTGCATTACAGATCATCCATCCGCTACAGTTCTGATATGACATGATTAAGTTAAGTATGATTATCCATCTTTTCCATCTGACCTGTTACGGTAAAGAATCCACTTGGACTGGTCTAATTCTTTCTTTAAGGATATTATAAGGAGATGAAACAATAGAAACCTGACTTACCCATTATCCTGCGATGAGCATAATTACCTATATAATATAAAATCCATATTGGTCCTGTTATCAAGTTACTATATATATGTCATTATTGTGTTACGACAGCGTAAAGTAATCATTCATTTCAAGACTTCACTTACATAACTATATATATATATGTAATGTAATTACTGATCCCGGGTTTATAAGGATTACAGTTATTTTGTTATGGTAAAGAAACAATCACAATTAAAGGATAGTGCGAAGTGAAAGACTAGCTACATAAAGAATAATTTATAGATAGAAAGGCCCCATTATTGTGGTGCGAGAGCAGAGCTGGGGCATACCGATACGCACGTAGGGAAGGAAAGAGGAGTGGGCAGCACACCAGAAGTAGAACTACTGAAATAGGGATAGAGATGGGTGGGATCGAGACAACCGAGGAGAGGGTAAGGAGATTGGACACGGGAGGATCCCCTCATCCGATCTGTCCGATATGGAGAGGAAATTGCCTGGCCCCCTTTGAAGGGGGTGGGGGAAGGGGCCTCGAGGGAGAAAAACTCAGGTAGGGTTTGATTCTATTACGACAACTACGATCGACAGTGACAGAATTGGTCTGTGTAGGTTTGAACTAAGCATAGCGTCACTGTCATGAGGAAGGGGTAGTCCGAAAAGGGATAACCTTCATTTAGATTTATTCCTTTCAATCGCATAGCTCAGTTAGGCAGGCTTAGACCATTACGCTTGGTTATAGAAAGTGCCTACCTTCGCATAAAAAAAGGTAATAGTGGCGGGACCTCCTTCCTCCCCATATTCCTTCTTTTTTCTAGGTCAATTTCGAAAGGACATTTTCACCATCTCGAAACTGACCTAGAGAAAGGAGTCGACACGTACAATATTCATTTTTTATATCTCCATCATAAGCCATGTCCAAGCTCGTATGAAGACACAACTTGAATGAATGGAGATCAGAATGCAGGTACTTCCACTTCTTAAATGAAAAGGATAAGGTCCCCTGTACAACAAATTCAAAATGGGATCAGATAGAGGGGTTCGCAAAAGGGCTGCACCCCGGTCAAGCAACAATATTCCCTTGTGTGACACGTTAGGGTGGGTTAACTGATGAGGGTTGACGAGCAACCACCGCTGAAAGAACTTATAATATCGCGGCCTGAGACGATTAACCCAAACACGCAACATAATCAATCAAGAATAATGAATCCCAATAAATATCATAAATTCGTAGATCACATTGATAGGAGATCAGATAAAATCCATTTGACAGATAAAATAAGAATCTTCTTATTGAAGATACTCCTGAATAATAGCAAGAGAGAATTTCAAGTAAGATGGATTAATCACCCATGATTATAAATAGAGTGAGAGGCAGGCTAGATCCCTAAGAAACTAGACAAGCACCCCATACATAACATAGGCCAATGCCATAGAAATAAGAATCAGGTGTTAGGCAACCGAGGCTGTGAGCAGAGCACCAATGTCCACCTAGGATGTGAGCAGAGCATGCGAATCCACCCATCAATGGAAACTGGAACCCAATTAGGCTATTATAACCAACAATGTGAAGAACCTTACCAATGGAGGGAAGGAAGCACGCAACATCGACAAACCCCCATATATATCTAAATATACCCTAGAAAATCAAGATCTATAATCATAATTATAGCTACATCTCAATACCACCAGTAAAGTCAATAGAAATGGGCTTTATGTAATTGTTACCTCGTTTCACCCTGCCTACATAAATATCTAAATATGTCAAATATGATTTTATAGGTTCCGCGATTTCATTATGGCATGCTTTTGCAGTGTCCTTACTAGGATTTTGATCGGGCCCCTCTTCCTGGTCAGGATGAGAGAAGCGATCTTAGCTTCGTTACCAAAGGTAGTCTCTCTATATTCCATTATATCGAAGAGGAACGCTACGCGCCATCTTGTGTGATCTCGGTCAATCTTTGGAATTAGCCGAAACCACAGGTCGCCCCCTGTTAGAAAGCCTCTAGATGTTGTTGCTCGACTAAACCACCTAGAAATTATTTCCTTATCGGGGCTTTCACCCATCTGACAGAGGCTGATCGCACTAGTCAAATGCCTTTACCACAGGGAAGTAAAGACCAAAGAAATATGTAGGCTGGCAGAAGTAACCAATCATGGATGCGGTGATCCATCTCCTATTCTTGGACATCTTTTGCTACTTGTATGCCATAACGTGAAGAGGCTCAAGTCGCACGAATGGGTATGAAAAGCCAATTTTGATGTTTAAGGATTTGACCCATTAAAACACCATTGAAGAAAAATATTTATTCCTGCTAACTTAATGAAATAATACGTTATGTTATATATGTAATAACACTAGATGTTGAAAATGCAGTTATTCCATCTTACTTAATGATATAATCAATTATGCTATATATGTAATAACACTAGATTCAGACGAATAATATCTCAATTTGTTTGGCCCGATAAGTAACTCAAGGTTGAAGGGTGAGGAGCGTAGGGATGGTCAAAAGACAGTCAACCAAAGAAAGAAGTATCTGGTTGGTCATTCATTATATATGTAATTACGCTATCAAGGTGGATAAGAAAGCATCTTTATGAATGAGCATGTTCCATCATTCGATCGGTGGAGTCATTCGATAGACGTTGGAGTTGTGTCATTCGATCGTTGATGATGGATGAAAAGCCTGCCTAGATGCACTAAACCTTGTCTGAACACGCCGGTTAGTCAAGTTATGAAAGCCTATGAGTCTTGCAATAACTGATGAATGGTGCATCATATAATAATCTTTTCGGAAATGCTCAGTGCGAAAACGTAAGTCAAATTATATCAAATATTGAGGTGACACCCCTTAGCAAGGGTTAGCCCCCCTCACCCAATAAGTCAATTTGGAAGTGAACTCGAAGACCAAAGGGAGATTAATTTTTCCTATTCTAATTGGATTTTGACTCTCTTTCAAACAATGGATCCCCGACGAACTGTCCCAATAAACCCCTCTCCTCTACCACAAGTGAAGAGGATACAAATTCGGTGGCAGTAATGAAAAGCACCCCACTTTAGTTCCCGCGATGATGGTCGGGACCACTTACTTATGTGCATTCGGATCATTGAATCACTGCCTCTCAGAAAGTCTTACTTAGTAGTCCATAGTTAGTGGACCGGACTAATCTATTGTACATGCATGCATATCTTTGTTTTGTAACTCACTATAAGGCAGGCAAATGAAACGTTTCAATTCATTCATTTCTTATATAGAAAGGGAGATGGAATAGATATATAAACTAGGTGCATTCACCAATGGAACATGCTTTTTTCTCCTCAGCCTGAACTATAAAAGGAAATAAAAAACTCTACTTCATTTTCACTCCACTGAAATCTTAAAAGCCTAAAGTTGTGGTTAATACATTCATGGATGAGAAACACGGATCGAGGGAGAAAGAAGAAAGCCAATATGGAAATTAGGTATGAGCCGCTCCAATCTAACATACCCGTCCTTCCTATATTATGAATATTTTAAGTTTATTATACTCCTCACGCTTCATTAAATATTATATAAGGGGAAGGGTTAATCCCATATTTCACGAATGACAATAGTTTGGGCACGCTGTCGCTAATGCAGGTCCTTTTTCCAACATTATCCTATTTCACGCGACTCGACCTGAACATACTACTCAATACACTTGATAGATAGGAGGGCTCGATCAAGAGGCACCTCGACAATAAATAGTAAGTAGGCCATTAGAAATATGGGTTTATACATATATAATCGATGAAACTTGGATGGAAACAAGAAGAACAGTCAAGATCGAGATTTCCGCACCTACCTACCCTAAATAAGGTAAGGAAGTTAAGTTGTCGACTAGCAAGTCGATCTATTTTCTTCAACATTTATAATACATATGTAAAAGACTCAACTATCAAGAAAGTTTGACTCGACCGATTGAGGGGATCAGAAAGATGGGTCATGCTATCAAATAAACTAATCCAATTTTGTATTAACATCCAAAGAGAATCCTACTTCAATACAAGCCTCCTTCCATCAAATTTCATTTCATAGAAAAAGTCGATCCATAGAAATCCTGACTTCAAGAACAAAGACGATAACAAGCACAATGCCTTTCATCAACAACTACACAGATCTACCTAGAGAAAGTATATTATATTACTAAAGTCTCAACAAGTTAAAGATGAACGAATCACTCCAATCATAAATACACTACCTCCTTCCCTAACAACCAAATCTATCTATCCATCATAATAAAAAATTGATTGATAAAGAAAGAATTGGAAGTGCATGCAATAGATGCCCATTCTCCTTTACTACATTCCTCATGTGCATTATTGCTCCCAGATCACTATCTATTTCATGGTTTATAATAAAAATAATATTTATCTGTGCATCCAATCACTACTTTCTATAGTTCTTCTTCTCCTTCTAACTGGGCCTGGACTACCCAGGGATTTATGAACCCTTCTCTTCTATCTTTGTAAACCCTGGTCTTTCTCTGGAATATAAGCACATGTCTAGATGTTTGGTATGTCCCTTGAAGGAAACTCCATTTTTTAGCCCCGCTTAGCAGGATTAAATTCTCTGCATCTGATTCGTTTCAGATTAAGTTTGTTCGTAGTAAAAGACCCATGAAATCCTGCATCCCAAGTCATCATAAATAGGAGGGAGACGTCGATCTGCTCGGATCAAATCCTTTTTTATGGCATGGGTTGGCAGATAGGAATGTTGGTGATCAAATTTAGATTTCTCTAGGAGTATAGTTCCCTTCTTCAGATCGATCTGGTTTCTAGTCTTCCATTCTACAAGGGAACGAGGCGTAGGAAGGCACTTGATCTAAAGACCTTGACCCCGAGTACATAAATGAACTCTTAAGATATTATGTGTCTAATAAAGATAAATCACCTGTTATATATGTATGCCATAGTTGCACCTTAGGTTTATTAAAGAAATCTCACCTATGAGAGGTTTCTCGAGTAGCCAATTCAGGACTAGGGAAGAGAGAGCCTCAACCCCCCCCCCGGTCGGAAGGGGATGCAATACCTAGGAAGAGATAGCTCTGGGGGAGCAGGTCGGGCGCAAAACAACAAATTGCCTTATTATTATTAATTTATAGATATTCACGTGCGATCTATAATTTCCACTTCAAATGTCATTGAACACGGACAACCGGTGGGTGAGGTTCCTCTCTAGAAGAGGGTAAAGTGTGATCGATGCGACTGGCATACGAAAAGGGAATAAAGCATGGCAGTGAATGCTTATTTGTTAAAAGTGTGGAGTCATAACCAACGAACGCATTTCATCTTTGCACTTGAATATTCAATCATTTAAAAAAGAAATTCCCCTTCCTTATTTAAAGAATTGAACGGGCTTTAAATAATATGAAGGTTGGTAACTAAACCCCAAAAATTGGCTGGGTCAATCAATGATGTTCTTCAACAACTGACTAGGGTATGGAAAACAAAAGTGGATGGGCACAGTGAGAAAGCAACTCAGCTGGCTACTTACTGGTATTTTTTTTATCGAGGCATTTTATTAAACTCAATTCTTATATTATAAGTGCCTTTCTTTTTGCTTTATAATTAAGGGAGCATTTATTATTTCTTTACTTACGTACCATGATATCGTAGAATATTGTATACAAAGAGATATCTCATGATAGCAATAATTATGCTTGCCGTATGACTTGAAACTTCGTATTTCATGAACATTAAGTGACTCGCCCCCCTTCCCCCTCATTGTATGTCTCCTTTCCTTCCCATCCTTACCCAAACCAAATCAATGCGGATCAAACTAGATTGATACCCCTTCCTTCCTTTGATCCAGTCAAGTTGATGGGGGATCACTCCCGATCGAGCCTCACCCCACTTAGTATGATACCATCGCGAAGAAAAGGAAACACCATAATTATCAGAATCTGAACTCTCAGCACCAGCATCAAATGCATCACACCTGGGTCCATCAGATTGCATTGTGTCATCCATCATATCCAGGTCGAACACATTCATATTCATAAATATGAGGCGAAAAAAGAGGAAGTCGTGATTGAAATGAGAGCAAGAATGTAATGTGGGTAGGTGTCAAGCAATCAAGGTTGGTGAGATGTAAGTGAGCAAGTAATGCGAGATCATCTCTCGTCATACCCGTCAAGAAGAGGAAGGTCGAATGAATGAGAAGAGGAAGGAAAGGATAGGGAGGGAAAGGAAGGTTAAGTGACGAGAAGAGAGCTAGTTAGTCATTCTTCCTCTGTGTGAAATCGAATAGGAGCTAGAGCTTTATACCATTGATTGGTGTAGGAGGAATAAATGATTGATCCACTATCTTTCACTAAAACAAAGTTGAGGTTAGGTTAGTTGGGTGATGGATTAGTGATAAAGAAATAATTTTTTTCAATATTCGCTTGTCTCTGAGGCGCAACATCCCATTCACTTCCTCTGATTGATAAGTAATCAATCACCAGCCATAGGGAATCTCATAGAAGTTCGAGACACTCTCTTTTCCTCGCGTAGCTAAAATGTTTTTATGGGCACGGGGTGAGTGGTGACTTTTCATCCGATGACAAGTCGCCATGCTATTTTTCCACTGTCCCTGATGCAGAATACCGGGGCGGGACTGGGCCTCGACTTTACTAAACAATTTCATTCGATGACCCTTTCATATCCATTAGTCATTCTTGAGATATTTCATATTATTATATACGTAATTACACAATCGAAGAATTGAGAAAAGAAGAAATCAATCTGATACAAGTTGACAAGGTCAATCCAGTCATGAATTATATATGTAATTACGCTCTCGGTTCATGAAGGAGATTTTTCATTTTGATTTCCATGATCCAAGTCTGAATGAGAGAGATCATTCCGAGATGAATTATATATATAATTATGCAATTTCAAGAGATCAATTTTGGTCATTTCGACCAACTCCGATAGGAGGGAAAGCGTTGTCAATTAATTGACTTTTTCGATACGAATTGACCACTCCTATCACTAGCACTGCCCAAATCACATGTCAGAAAGCAAGCACCTTTCACACAGGTTGAAGCAGCAACCCAACCAGAACCATTGTCTGCTCTTTCCATCAATAAATGACCTTACATTGAGGTGTCTGCGATTACGAGAAATCAATGAGCTTAAAATTAGGTGCCCACTATCTACGTTTTGCCAATTATATCCAGTGAAACCCACCCCCCACCCCGTCTCGACAAAGTGAAAAAGGACACTATTTTTTCCCCCACGGGACCGATAACTATGTGTGGATTGACTATATGGCTCTGGGATGAGCATTTACTTGAGCCTGTCAAGCTAAGCGAAAATCTATTGAGTGTCATTTTCTACTAAAACAGATTTCAAAGATAACAACGCTAGATATGATATGTTGTCCCGATCTCCATGTCATGGGTTTGACAAGTTCACCAATTATTCAACTCATTCACTTGACCTGACGTAGTGTTGCGGGTTCTAAGAATAAGAAGTCTTCTAGTTGGTAGTGAGAATCAGCCACTGAGAGGAAAAGGATAGTGTTTAGGATTAGTGGATCAAAATCAAATGTCAGGGTTCCATTTATTTGTTTAGATAGAGCTTGATATGACAATAGAAAGTGATTTCTTCATTTTCTCCTAAACATGCTGGCAAGATGAGTGTGTTACTACCTATTCAAGGCTATGTCAAGCGTTTCGAAGGTACCAATGTGAGCATCGCACGCCAATGAAGTAGATGGAGAGAAACACCTTGGATGTCAGTTTCACACAACCAACGTAGAGGTAAATGGAGAAGAAATATTCTAGACCCCACCTCTATTATATATGAATTAACTTTATACTGGAAAATGGGTTTCGTTGCTCACACGTAGAGAATAGACTCATATCTGCAGATAGAGTAACAAGGGTCATATTGAATTGGATGTGGAAACATCAATTCTCTTTTTAGATGGCTTTATAGAAAAGGGAGAGGTGCTTTTCCTACAGGACCAACTGGACTATACACCCTTCCTGAAGTACTTTGTTACTACTAGTGATGGGAATGTGATCAGAGAAAGACGCTTAGAGCACCCCTACTATTGGCCATGATTGGTCAACAAATATTTAGAGCACGCAGTTAGGAGTGTAAGCCAGTCAGTAGTATATCAAATTATATAGTTGTTATCTATGTCCTACCCATACCTACTCCAATCTGAACCCATTTATAATGGTTGGAAGCGATTCACTGGGATATGATGATGGCCCCCCTTTTATTCAGAATAATTTGGATAAACAGAAGCGTCGCCATCCTCCTTGAAATGAAAAACAAAAATGGGCCTTATATAATAATAGGGTGGTCCACGAAAGCCACTTGAATGCCATTGTAGGGGGCAGTTAGTTCTCCCCTCCCCCTTTTTAATGAGTGAGTAGGGAATTTGTTAATATGTATCCAAGACTGATATACGACTGTAGCTTGAATAACAAATCACTCCCCTTCTCAATTCCATATAGCGCTCTCCACCCATCTTAAAGTATAGGCAGAAATTATATCGACCTTTTGTTCACCTTTACTAAAAAATAATGGGGTGTGCAGTGAGACACAACCTTAAATAATAGTTGTCGATATATATTCAAAAGGTAGAGTGGTAGCATCTCTCTATTCATTATAGTAGGGTGTTTCAAGAGTAACCCACTAGGTCGAGTTTCCTATATACGTATTATAGGGAATTTGTTAATATGTATCCAAGACTGATATACGACTGTAGCTTGAATAACAAATCACTCCCCTTCTCAATTCCATATAGCGCTCTCCACCCATCTTAAAGTATAGGCAGAAATTATATCGACCTTTTGTTCGCCTTTACTAAAAAATAATGGGGTGTGCAATGAGACACAACCTTAAATAATAGTTGTCGATATATATTCAAAAGGTAGAGTGCTAGAAGCTCTCTACTCATTATAGTAGGGTGTTTCAAGAGTACCCCACTAGGTTACCATGGGTCTTCCGACAGGATCTCATCCGTTGATTTGTTACTTATTCTTACGCTACTACTTTGAAATCTTAAGAGGGTCATCCCTCTTCGTACAGGGTTATTAAGACTTTCACCCTCAAGTCCTTTTTCCAGGTTCTTGGTAAACCTTTCCAAGGAGGGAATCTCTGTGAAGAGATCTATACTGGGGCATTCCCAGAGACAGATAAGGGTAAACAACTTCCCGAGAACGGGCTGGAAGCCTAACTTAGTTCAACCTAGGCATAATTAGATTCATTTATCAATGTAAATCATGCATGGCTTCCTCTGTTATAAGCATATGTCTATTAATCTTATCAAAACACTGCACAGACATTCTTACACCGAAATCGTTCACAATTTCATAGTTCTATGAGCATATATATCAGTATATGAATTTCAAGATACAATACGTAAAACACTTATCAGAAATAACGCCAGAAGTGGGTGCAACTGCTGAGAGGGGTGCTCGTTTCCACCCAACCGTAGGCGTAGCAACTCCCAGCGGATTTACCACTAGCCACCCCTGAGATGAGATCACGATGCTCTGAGACTGCGTTTCTCTGTCTTCCAGTGACCAGGAGCAAAGGTTGCAATCCTTCCTCTTTGACTAGTAAAGGGGCCTATAAAATAAGATCAGATTCCAGATCGACGGATTACTAAATAGGATTTTTGATCAGCTGATTTATTTGTTAGAGCCCATAGTTATAGAAACCTATAGATGGATGGATATTAGGATTCAATAAAGGAAAGTTTTCTTATTAAAGGAGAAGGTTTCTCTA
>JASDQU010272827.1:0-15247 GCA_032191745.1 Picea mariana
TTGTGATCAAGATGACTGCAAGTGTGTGAAACAAAAGAGTTGTGACAGCCATGAGGACAAGAGCAGATTTGTTAGTCTTCAAAAGAGAGTTTGTATCTCTTCCGATTCACCTCCTCAAAGGGGTGATAAAGGTGAATGTTTAAGGTATAAATCTGCCTTTAATTCAGTTGCTTTTGATTATGTTAAGCATGATACATTTGCATGTAAAAATGGAAGAAAAACTCCATGTACATATTGTGGTTTATATAACCATCATGTTTCAAAATGTTGGAAAAGAATGTCCACTTTCAGGAAACTTTCCAAGCAAAGGCAACATGAAAAGAACATGCAAAAGATTTGCACCCATTGTTAGAAGAAGGGTCATCTCATTGACCAATGTTGGACATTGCATCCAACCTCTCATCCAAGGCACAATAAGCAGTCGGATGAAAAGATTGACAAGAATGGAAGAGGATATTCCATCATTGATGTGAGTCAAGATGATTCACAAGAAGACGACTTTCAGCAGAAGAATTCGCCATTGAGTTGGCTTGGTAAGAAATGGTTAGATTTCTTGAGTAAGTAAGGCTTGCAAGTTTTCTGCAGTAGATGCACATTTCAGCCTTATCTTTTTCATTTTGTTGAAAGTTTGACAAGTTGCAGCAGTTATCATAAATTGCAATATGCAAGTTTGCATGTGAATGCATTTACTTTTGAATGCATACTTGTGTTATACCACCTCATCAAGAACATGTAAAAGAGGGGTATGCTGTCCATTTTGTTACAGCCATATACACTTTTGATATTCATCTCTTTAGTACCCACATGTTTTGGGTTTAAGTACCTATGTTTCTACAGGAAGGAAAGTTGAAGAGCTATGCACATGCACATGGCTTTGTGAGTGCATAAACCATGAACTTGATGATTAGTCATCATGAATGTGACTCATGATTGTAGCATGATTGTTTATCATGTTTACTGACTTTTCATTTTGGAAGGTCGATACGTTTCACATGAGTCTCGACTTGGGTCGATATTGTATTGACGACCATGTGTGTCGATCATGTTTTACAACTTGTGTTTAGTCGACTATGTATGTTGGCTTGTAAGTCAAGGTTGAGTACACTAAAATGCAGGAAAACACCATGTGCTTTGATGAAGCACAAGATGCGACAGTTTCTTGAAGAGAAAAAAGACTTTGCTATCATTATTTTTCAGTCTTGTATAATTTATTTTCAAGATTGATGGTTTTCTTGGCTTGTGACAAGATGTCGCAGGAAAATTTTGCAGCCATTGGAAAGCGGATTGTTGACGTCAAAGAGTTCACAAGAGGGACTTTATTCTCAGTGGGAAGGCTGGCAGTCTTCCAAGTACAGAGAGAACAGTGGGTCAGCAACATCTAGAGAGCAATGGTTGAGGGACATATCCAGTTGCAGAGCAAGGCATGTCAAAGTACCCAGGTGATTGTCGAAAAGTCCTTTCAAGTAGAATCAGTTGATATAACTTGAAAGAAGAGGAGTATTGAAGCTCAGATCGATGACTATAAGCTTTTGTGGGTCCAAAATCCTTTTAGTGGGAAGGCGTGATTAGAATCTGGACCAAGGGTCTAAAATTTGCTCAATTTTCAAAGTGCTCAGAATGCGAAAAAAATGGTTCCATTGCGCCTGTCTCGTTCTCCTGATTCCGGCAGTATATTTATTTTCACAAACGGAGTCCATATGGAGAAGTTATCGCGATCTGTTCACTGAGCCAAACAGGGAAAAAATTGATGCTGACTGGGTAGTCCGTACAGCTGACGTGGCAGGCCGTACATTCTGTACGATGATGTGGCAACTGATTTGGCACCTGCTGATGTGGTGAGTTGTGATTGGTTGACAATGAGCAAATTTGAATGCGACACGTGGCACATCATAAGCGAATGGAAAGGTGCCACATGGCCCAATGAAGGGTTGCCACGTGGCACCTGTTTAATGGCTAATATTCTATTGTTTGGTTTATCAAAAATTTTGTGGTCCGTGGGGTTTGACCCCCGGACCTCTACCCTCCATACAAAGTTTTAACACAGGTCAACCCGCCAACGTGCCACAACTTTGGTTTTATTAACCATATGTTACAATATATATATATATATTGTGAATTGTTTTAATTATTGGCACGGGGTTGGGCTGGGGCTTAGCCCTAGCCCTTGGTCTCAGCATGCATTCATATGACCATTTGTGTATAGAGCACATGGGGTTTCTAACGGTAGACCCATGGTTCCATTATATCACTTATGACCATTCTGGTTGATAAATGGAGCACGGGGTATATTCCAAATGTGTAGCCACAATTATATTACAAGGTTCAACATGTGACCACAACCATTATTTATATGACCGTAAAACATATGGTATGCGCTGGGTTGTTTTATTAATAGCCCGTGGTTATATTATTTGACCAAACATTTTAATAATTGGTGCGCAGGAGTTACATTTCATTTGATGGCCCGTGGATTTATGCATTTTAACCATATGTCCATACCATTGTTTAAACGGAGCGCAGGGTTCCGAATGATAGCCCGTGGTTTTGTTGTTACCACATGTGACCTCCGATTAAATGCACGTGCGGGATGTAATTTTGGGTTTTCAAACGGTTACCCTCCATTTGTCACTTGTATATTGAACAGTGGCACTTAGCCCTTTTTATGCGTGGGGAACTTGGCCACATGGCCCGATGCGCCCAACACCTCCGAGTTTGGGGGCTTGATTCCCGTTAACCGTTCGACATATTAGCACCAATTGCAGGATGCACATGGTGTGCTGAGTTTAGGCACCGAAAACGCTCAGAGGTTGGGTACATTCACCCACAGGTGCAGAATGGCGAAGCAGTAACAGAGCTTGAAGGGGAAAAATGGCAGAAGGCATAACTTCTTCAGTTTTTGACCAAATCAGGTGCTGTAAAAGCCTAGCTAGGGGTTTTTGGACATTCTGAGTCCATTGGCATAATTTTCATAGGCATTTGGAGACTTTTGTTGTAGTTTTTTAACCATATAAGTTTGAGGAAGCTCCAGGAAGCTTGAAGCCCTCATTGTTTGAGGCATTGCTCTGATGAGAACTTATTCATTTTCTGAGACTGAATAGTCATTATTGACTATTTATTATGCTCTGAAAACATTGGGATAGGTTTCAGATCCATTGGAGGACTTTTACAGGTGTTTTTGTCCCATTGAAGCTCAGGGAATCTTGGAGGTCACATGTAGAAGAGGTCATTGCTGGATGAGACAAGATCCATTTGCAGAGTTCTAATAGTCAAATTTGGGGTTTTTATGTATTCTGAATCCAATGGTACAGTATATAAATCCATTGGAGTTGAGCATCATCTTGTAAAGATCATTTGACAAACTAATCCCAGAGAGCCAAGTCCATTGAAGGAGGCTCAATGAGATGTAGCCCAGAGAGGGGTGAACTCCTTTATCATCTTGCTATTGTTGTGAGTTTGTTGTGTTATTTGATGCACTTTATTGCTATGTATTGATTTATAACACATGATTAACCTTTTAAAAGAACATCCCTCACACATGCACATTGCAAAGAAGAAGCATAAACTAAACACATAAACTATCTTGCATATTTGAACACATGAAGCAAGGTCCTGTTAAGGTTTATTTTATTGAAGTAGAGGGTGCTTGCATAGCATAACAAGTCATCCTTCTATTTTCAGATCACTATCCAAAAGAACAATCTAGAGGAAGATCCTTCTAGAAGCAGAAGATTCTATTAGGTCTTCTTACATTTGACTTATTCTTCCTTATTGCTAGACCTTATTAATATTGGCCTTTATTACATGGAAATATATTATTATACCTATGTGAGGGGCTAGGGAGGTTAGGTCCCTAACATGTACTCCCCCTTAAAAACAACCTTGTACTCAAGGTTTGAGATGAGGAAATTGATGCAAAATGGTAGCTGGTTCCCAAGTGGCTTTTGCTGGAGTTGTATCTTTCCATTGGACTAACACTTCCTTGATGGTGCGTTGATGATGAAGACACTCACGCTGGTCCAAAAATGCTTGTGGTTGTAACCAGATGGAGCCTTCTCCATGCAACTCGAGAAGGTTGGTTTGAGTTTGTCACTTAATTCCAATCACCTTATTTAAGCAGAAGAAATGAAAAATAGGATGGAGCTTAGAGAGACTAGGAAACTCTAATTGATAGGCCAACTATCCCACACTCTTTAGAATGGTATAAGGACCATAACATCTGGGCACTATTTTATGACAATGGTCATCCTTGAGGGAATTTTTCTTATAAGGTTGCAATCCAAGAAACACTTGGTTTCCTTCTACAAATTGATGTTCAGAGAGACCTTGATCTTCCTGTTTCTTCATGCGATTCTAGGCCATGACCAAATTATCTTTGAGGGTATGGAGAATAGCCTCTTGAACTTTAAGCGTTTGGTCAGCTGCCTAGACCTTCAAGACACTTGGCAGGTATGAGAGAACTTAAGGTGAATTTTTTCTGTATACTACTTCAAAAGGAGTCATGTGAGTAGTTGTATGGTAAGAAGTGGTGTACCACTATTCAACTAGTGGTAATCATTGAGCCCACTAAGTTTTCCTTTCTGATGTAAAACACCTCAAATATATTTCCAAACACTTTTTGAAAATTTCAGTTTGACCATGAGTTTGGGGATGATAAGTTGTTCTGAGATGCAGTTGGGTTCCTTGTAGCTTTAACAGTTCTTGCCAAAAATTGTTGGTGAAAGTTGGGTCTCGATCAGACACAATAGAATGAGGCATGCCATGAAGCTTGAAGACCTGATCCATGAAATGTTGAGCCACAGTGGAAGAGGTAAATGGGTGTTGAAGAGAACATAAATGAGGATACTTGGAAATATGATCAACTACCACCATGATGACTGATTTATTGCTCGATTTAGGTAATCCTACAATAAAATCCATAGATATATCCCTCTAAATAGTAGGTGGAATTGGAAGCGATTGTAGTGTTCCAGGAGCTTTGACTATTTCTCCCTTGTTGTGTTGACAAACATCACATTCTACCACAAAATTGCGAACATCTTGTTTCATACCATCCCAGAAAAAAGAATGTTTGACCCAGTCATAGGTTTTGGTAAACCTTGAGTGACGAGACATGGGTGTAGCATGAATCTTAGAAAGTACCATGGATTTAAGTTGTGTCTATTTACTTAAATACAAATGGCCTTTGTAGTGAATCTCATCATTGTGCCAATATTACCCTGGGGAAACTAGAGAATTATCCTGCAATTGTTGGATCAAATGTGAAATTTTGGGATAATGTAGCCATTCCTGGAGAAACACTTGGAGCCAATTTGGTATAATGAAGGAGAGGAAAAAAAGAGACCCTTAATATTTATATTTTCTTGAAAGTGCATCAACAACCACATTTTATTTCCCTTTCTTGTAAATGATCTCATAATCATATCCAAAGAGCTTAGTCACCCATTTTTGTTTCTCCAAGGAGGAAGGGTGTTTTTCCAAAAAACACTTGAGGCTTTGATGATTTGTCTTAATTTGCAAGCGTTGCCCCAATAGATAAGGGAATCAAAGATCCACTATATGTAGAATAGCCAATGTTTCCTTTTCATAGATTGATTTTCCCAAATGTCACTCTGACATTTGTTTGTTGGTAAAGTCCAAAGGCCGACCATATTTCATAAGGACTGCTCCAATTCCTCTCCCGGAAGCATCACATTCTAGGACAAAGTTCTTTGTGAAATCAGGAAGGCCTAGGACTGAAGTGGTGCACATGGCCTCCTTCAAGGTTTGAAAGGCTTGATCAGCGGCAGGAGTCCAAGTGAAAGAATTAATTTTATGGAGATCATTGAGAGGTGCCACAATATTTCCATAATTTTTAACAAAGGTGCGACAATAGCTTGCAAAACAAAGAAATCCACACAAGATTTTGAGAGTCTTTGAGAAAGGCCAATCCTACATATCTTCAATATTTTTAGGATCCACCCTGACACCTGTCTTGCCAACAATATGACTCAAGTACTCGACTTCTGAGGTGCCAAAAGAACATTTAGATTGTTTGAGGAAAAGTTTGTGCTGAGAGAGTAGATTTAGAACATGATCCATGTGAGAAAGATGGGTTGTCCACATTTTAATATAGATGATGATATCATCAAAGAAAACTAAGACAAAATTATAGAGAAAAGGATAGAAGACATGATTCATAAGGATTTGGAAACTAGAGAGAGAATTACACAAGCCAAAGGGCATGACCACAAACTCATAGTGGCCCTCATGAGTTTGAAATGAAGTCTTAGGAATATCGGCCTCGTTCATACATATCTAGTGGTAGACAGAACAAAGATCAAGTTTAGTAAAGAACTGGGCACCAATCGATTCATCCAAGAGGTCATCAATGATAGGAATGGGAAAATTTTCTTTAATGGTGAGTTTTTTGAGGGCACAGAAGTCGGGACACATGTGCCAAGAACCTTATTTATTAAGGACCATGACCACATGAGAAGAGTAGGGGCTCGTGCTAGGATGGATAAAACCTGCGGTGAGAAATTCTTGAACAATTTTCTCAATTTTATTTTTTTGGGAAAAGGGATGATGATAGGGAAAAAGATTGGGAGGAAGGCGGCCAGGGACAACGGGAATGGAATGATCATGGCCACCATGGGAAGGATGAAGTGCTTGGGGGTGGAAAAAAAACTTGATGTTTGGAGAGGATGGAATGGAGGTCTTGTGACATAGAGGGTGTCTCAGTGGCTTGAATGGCATGGAGTTGTGCAATAATGCCATAATGAACTTTTTTGATGAGATTTTTCATATGATGGGAAATAATGATCTTCAGGGAACCGACTGTGATGACTTGGAATTGATATTGTTGGCCCTCTTGGTGGAATTTCATTTCAGTATGATTTATGTATATGCATTATTGACACTATTTTTGTTAGTGGATGCAGGCTTGATGATGCTTGCTAATCCGACTCACATAAGGAGTAAAGGGGCCATGCACAGAAACTAGACATTTGAGGGAGAGGTGTGGAAGCATCCCTGTCACAGCCTACTAGCACCCCCTCTGTGGTCTAAACGGTAGG
This sequence comes from Picea mariana, assembly GCA_032191745.1. NCBI lineage: Eukaryota > Viridiplantae > Streptophyta > Pinopsida > Pinales > Pinaceae > Picea > Picea mariana. The sequence continues at coordinate 7,056 of JASDQU010272827.1, forward strand.
TTAACAATTACCTAGTTCAAGAGGTACACGATGTTGTGAAGGCATACTGAGACAGTCTCTCATGAATATTTCTAAGGGGTGTGTAATAAGGAAAAATCCTTATTCCTTAGAAGCCCTAAGCCTCTAACGAGGTCAACTGAGTGGAGTGTTGACTCCAAGGGTCGAAAAAACTTCCAAAAGAAGTCTAAGGCAAGTGGAACCCATGGCACACTGAGGTTCAGATTGAAGGGAATGACACGTAATTAAAAATTTGAGTCAATAAATCTAGGTGCCCTAGAAAACATTAAAATGATTGGACCTTGCTAGAATAAAAGAATTAATTAAATAGTAAATTATTAATTATAAATCCTAACAAAAGTCTAAGCCTTAGTCTAGACTAAGTCCAAGTCTAAGTTTAATTAAGGTACTAGTTAAATTATTAAATAAACTAGAAGGGTGTAAAATAAAATCAAACTTTAGGAAGAAGATAAGATAAATAAAAACTTAAATGAATGGATAAATTTCACATGTGTGTATGACATTAATAAATCAGATTTTAAAAAATAGAAGAAATAATAATATGAGAGAATAGGTGTACACATAGAATGGTATCTAGAGTCAAGCTACCACTAATGTAACTAAAATAAGACTCCTAATCCAACTCTAACTAAGATCTTGTTAGGAGACACTCATTAAATGATAATTTGGGGAACAAAGGGACAACTAAGAGCGGAAATAGGAACACATTGGGGAATGTGAGGGAAATTGGGGTTTTAAATAAAATAAAAATGGTAATTACTTGAGCAACTTGGGGAGAGTTTGACAAGTGTGTGGGTGAATAGTCCTAATCAAATTAATTAAAAAGATAATTAATTGTGCATGACGACATGTGTCATTGAGGAGTTTTATATTAAAAAAATTGGTAGAAGGAAAAAGGATCTCACTTATTATTGGTAATGTTATGTTGCCAAAATTATTGTGGACTGTATTTTACTTGTGAGAGTTGGGATACCAAGCTTGAAGAAAGAGTGGAATCTCTTCCTTGCAAGGCAAGGAGGGGAGCTATTGTTTTTTGGTTTCTTGTGTGTGGCCCCTTTTGTGGCTCGGGGGGCTAAAGGGGAAGAAGAGTACCCATAGCATATGTTGGGAGGTACTAGTGAAGTCTTGGGTTGAGAAAGAAAACAGAGAGACATCGCGCAAGTATCCTACTCCAATCAAAGATCACCATCAAGAATTTCAATGTTTTCTTGTTACAGTATTTATGAAAAAAATTCATATGTTTTAGAATATTAAGTTTTGTAAATCATGAATAATTACATTCAATATGTATATTGATGATTGAAATCTGAACTATGAATTGATTCAAAATCTCATGGTGAAATTATGGCTTTATTCATTTTCTAGGTAAATCGTGTCGAATGTTCACATTTACGAATCGTGGTCAAATGATAATAGTCACAATAAAAGTATTTTTTTGTTTATTAAGTTATGATGATGAATAGTCTCGATGGAAGCAAATTTACATGAACAATTTAAATTCTGTATGTTGGATATTGTTAACACAAATTGTTTTATATATACAAATCAGTATTACCCACTATAATTATCGTTATGCAATGATCGAGGTTCCAGATGATTGATTAATGGATCTCGTCATTTTACATATTGAAATTCAACATTTATCTATTCAAATCATAGAACAATGGGGTTGTATCTCATTTGGTTTGTTAATTAAATTTGCTAATTCAAAACCGAAACTTCATTTTATTCTTGTGAAAAATTAATTGCATTTTGAAACTAAACCTCATATGATTCTTTTTAATTGATTGATTGAAAATAGAATTCGTGAGTTCTTTTATAATTAATACAATTCAAATTAGAATCCATAAAGTCTCTACGGACTAATTTCAATCCTGATTTGCAATCGATAGTTATTGTGAAAGTTATTTCAATTATGGAGTTATGAGTTTCGCATTGTCTTTGTAATCAAATTAAATGTCCAAAAATTATTTTCTCCTTGTGGATCTGTAAATTATTTACAGCCCGATGTAATATTTATTTTAGTCTCTATAAAATATTTGCATTATAAATGAATGTTCTTAAGTTTGATGTGTATCAATTTAGAACTCTAGACACTAATCATTGTATGGCGTTATCAAGTTAGTTATTTTCGAGAGTTTAATTCTTGGATTTGTAATTTGGTTACTATTCCAAAATTTAGAAATTGGGTGAGTCACTACAACAATTTACATTGCTAGAATTTAATTTCGTGTGGTTGTTGTAGTGTCATTGTGTACTGTAATGCAAACCTAAGGAGTTTCTTATTTAAATCATAAATTAATGTTGCCTATAGATTTTGGATTAAACATTTTAAGCTTACAAACTCCTACAACAATATTTGACACCGATGTATATGATCCTTTCCTTACTGATGCTTGTTTTACACATCAACATTTCTCACTTCGATAACGTCACATTCTAATTGTCGTAAGTGTCGTAAGTGTCACACTTTTGTCGCAAGTTTCATAAGTGTCGCATTCTCATCACGTAAGTGTGGTATCATGAACAAGACCATGAGAACACTTTTTATGACCCCTAAAACATGTTATAAGAAGAAACCCCATCATTTGACAGTCTAAACAAAGTTTTTTTCTATGAGAATTGGTCATGTTGGAAAATTTTTGAAGATCGTCGCTCCCTTGCTCATATGCAGGGATCGTTAGAACTGTTTGTCTATATAGCATGGAACATTGTAACGCTCTATTTCCCATTTTAAGGGAGCACCGAACGGGTTGAGAAAATATTGGGAATAAATCCCCTTTTTCTCTAAGGAAAAATATGGATGGATCGAGTTGGTTTGGCTCGAACCTAACCCTTAGGATGCATTTAAGGGAGATATAACAACTATTGGATTCATATCCTCAACAAATCCCAAATATAACCAAGGTGGTTGAGCCTCTCAAAGCCTATAAATGGAGGCATTCTTGTGGTGAAAAGGGAGGAGAAATAATCAACAAATCATTGTTATTCTGATCATGAACCTTTCAAGCAAGGGGTTGGACAACGAGGACTTGGAGAAGCTGCAACATCATCTAAAGATTGTAAGTGTCTATTTAAAGTTATCATCAATATACTTGGCCTATTTCCTTCTAATATGTGTTTACATGTATTTGTCTACCCTTGTTTTAATCCTTCATAGATAGATCAATTTTGTCTAATCCATTAGACTAGGATATAGTTGTTTGTCTTTTGTGATACAGTGCATGTACTGCTTGGAACTTGCAGATTGGAGTAGCATGGACAAACTTACAAAGTGAGGTACATAATATTATCCCTCTTACTCTATTTTTCAATGACCATAATAAATCTATAGGAATGGTAGTGGGCAAAGGTATTTTTCTGTCTCGGTAGAGGGGTTTCTACTTCGAGGGAAGATTCACCTGTCTGCAAGGGAATTATTCGAGATTTATGACTCCATTAGGGAGAGACATTGACTTGTATTTCCTTTGATCGTCTAAACCTTTACCTTGTTTGATCTTGTTTGTTTGATTTTTTCTGAGCCTTCCCTCTTCTCTCTGTTTCATCAAGCAGTAGCCATTGTTACCAAGCTAGTCTCTATTGAATTTTTTCCTTTTTATGCTTATTTTCAAGCATATACAGTACTAGAGTTCCCCCAGAGTGGCTACCAGGGCTCTAATTATCTGATCAATGTGCCTCAGTTGTCCCTTAGGGAGCGATATAGTGCTCTATCTCTTTATTTAGGGAGAAATTCTCTCTTGTTTTGAGCATATCCAGGAGAATCTGCCTTGTTTTTCTCAGCCCTTTGTTGGAGGTATTTTTCCAAGAGTCCGTACTTTTTCTTGTGAATTTTTATAGGTTGAGGCTATGGATCCTTATAACTCTTTTCATTGTATTGTTTGATCTTGCAACCTTTTCCAAATTGTGGGATTGATTCACCTTGTTTTTTCTTGGCTTGGTTTGAGTCTTGCAAAGTTTCTACTTATCTGGTTGGTTGAAAAGGTCTTCAAAGGTTTGTTTGTCTTAAGTTAATTTTCAATTATTTCCTCTTTGAATTATTTGAGACTTTATGGTTATCACAACCTAGATTGGATCACTCTTTCTTGTTGCTTGTTTTTTCAAGACATTTGAGTGATTTTTCTTTCTTCTTATCAATTTTTGGATTCTTCTCTAAACTTTCTTGTATTCCTTGAATGCTTTTTTATTTTCGAGTCGTTGATTGAGCGAGTTATCATAATTGTTTCTTTTAGTTCTAATTCAGATTTTATGTGCATAACAAAATGACTACAAATTATTAACAGGTGCTTAACACAAAATAACAGAGATACAATAAAATTGGTTTTCTATTTAATAAGTAAATAAGTTGAAACTGTAAATGCAGTAGAAACAAGCTTGTTGGAATGGTGGCAGCTTATCTCTGAGAAGAGATGTGACGACCATGATCATTCGCAAGAACATGATTACAATCAGCCTCTGAAGGCATTTTTACAATAAACAGGAATTCCAAAAACTCTAGACATCCAAAAAACTAACCCTAGGAGATGAAGCGTCAAAATTCATGTGGGCCTCGCTTAGGTAAGTTAGTACATCAACTTCATAGGGTCGTAACATTTCCATACGATCTTTGTTTTAGGCGTATGATAGCCCGTTGGAAAGGTATAATCGAGGAGATTCATTTTGGGGGAAATATCAAGGAAATTTCCATATTTCTCCCCTTTTCCCAAAAAACATCATTTAGGGCCTCAAAATAGCTCCAAAAGTGAAAAACTGCTAAAAATAGTAGATTACCAAAATTGCCAGAAAACTATTTTGAGCCAGTTGGAAAAGGTGGTTGGCCACCGATATCCACCTGGATCAATACTCCCTCCTTAGGAATAAATGGTCTCCATTGCATTGAGTTCCCCCATTAGATGAGGAAATTTCTATTGAATTTGGCCCCGGGTGAGGCACTTGCCTTGGTGCAGGAGCTACCCTGCTTTGACGACTTGATAAAGCTATATCATTTGTTGTCAAGTACCATTGATATGTGTGTCCACAATATAATCACTATATGAATGTTGTATGTAGTCGGGGTTGAGATATGTTGGTATCAGCTGTTCAACTACTTCTGAGGTGTCCAATAATGGTGGGAAAAAAGGGCGAAGGAGATCCACGTTGAACATTGGGTGCAGGACAAGGAAAGGAGGAATGTTGAGCTCAAAATCATTATCCCCCGTGTCCTTGGTGATGGTGTACAACCCATAACGGAGTGGGAGAATCTTCTAATGGGGTCTTGTAAGGCGTTCTTTCTACAAGTGAAACCAAANCCTAAAACTTATGTGGCACCCGATTTCGATCATGGCGCTGCTTGTACTTGTCATTGGACTTCTGTAGGATATCGTGAACCTATTGGAGGATGTGATGGATTCTCTCAATGAACCAGGTGTATTTTTCATCTTCAGTTGGAGCAGGAGATGATTCGGTCGAGGTGACCGCAAGGCGAAGTGCAACATCTATGGGACCCAATGGTTGGAATCCCAACCCCACCTAATAGGGGTTGTGGCTGGTTGAGCTATGCAAGGCTCGGTTGTAGGTATGCTGGACATAGGGAAGGATCTCATCCCATGTGTGAGGGTTCTTGCAATTATACATGCGAAGGATATATACAATAATTTGATTTACGACCTCAGTTTGGGCATCTGTCTGCGGGTGGAAGGCCATGAATTTGGTGAGCTTGGTGTCTAGCAGTGACCAGAGGTTCGACTGGAATGTGCTAAGAAATTGACTATCCTGATATGAGACAATGGTTTGTGTGATTCCATAATGTACCTAGACTCGTTCAAAGAATAGCTTGGTAGTGGCCTCTGTTGTGATGCTCTTTTTCTAGGCAACCAAAATCACCATCTTAGAAAAGCGATCAACAACTACAAAAACACAGTCATTTCCTCACTTGGTGGATGGGAGGCCCGACATGTAGTCCATTGATATGGATTCCCATGGCCTGTCAGGGGTAGGAAGAGGGGTGTATAGGCCCTATTTCTTAGTGGTCATTTTGGCAATAGTGCAGGTAGTGTAGGACCTGATATACTTGCTGACCTCTTGTCGAAGTTTTGACCTGTAGAAATGTTTTTGTAGCATCATCACTATCTTTTCGAAGCTGAAGTTTCCTTCCACCTAATTTTAGTTGGATTCCTATATCCTCTTTTCTCACTCACTTGATGGAACACATATATGGCCCAGACGACACAACAACCCATCCTGGAGATGGAAATTATCAACAACTACATTTGCACCCCGCATTTGGTAGGTGGTGGAAACGTCTGGGTCTGTCACATAGATTTGGGGCCATCTAGAGGTCTCATGGCCATAAGAGTCTAGCACTGTGGTGAGTGTCATGAATGGTGGTCTGCTGAGGCAATCATCGATGCGATTGGTTCTTCCTGTTTTATATTTGATATTCAGGTGGAATTGCTGCAAGTATGTGGACCATTTTTTATGGCGGTCACTCTACAATTTTGCTTGTGTCTTCATGAACTGTAGTGGATTACGATCAGTGTGGATGACTGCATCCTTCCCAAGAATGTAATTTCTCCACTGGAGGCATGCTTGCACAACGGAGTACATTTCTTTGTCATAAGTAGGGTACTTACAGACAACATCTGATAGTGTATCACTATGATAGTCCATGGGGTGGTCGTGATGAGTGAGAATGATGCCCATAGCATAGTTTGAAGCATCTATCTTGATCTCAAATTGTTGTTGCAGGTCTAGTAGTGAAAATAGTGGGGCTAAGCACAAGCATTGCTTCAAATCATCAAACGTTTGTTGTTGGGACTGGCCCCACCACAAATTTCTCATTACCACCACCCCTGGTGTTAAGCCCTAATATTGGCTCACTAACCCTTAATTGGGGCATATTATATTAGTAATTTTATTTTATTTATGTTGGCTTTAGGCCATTAGTTGTAATTATACCTTCTAGTCTCCTATATATACCAAGGAGACATTTTCATTTTGAATCATCTTGTACTTGAACATTTAAGTGGGGTAAAAGGAGGTTTCCCCCTCAAAGAGGCTTATTATCTGAAATTATCTCTTTTTCAAGGCGTTGAGTACTTTTCCTGAGGTTTTTTTTATGCTATATTGATGTTTGGTTCTTAACATATGGTATTAGAGCTCAAGGTCTTGGGGTTTCGCTGCTACATATAAGACACCGTGGAATTTTATCTATAACTTTTTTTCTACAATGTTTCAGAAGGAACATATTGGAGGATATTTAGTAGATGGATCAAGGTACGTTGGTTTCAAAATTAAGCTCCTGAGGCATTATACTTTCATAGATACAACCTGTACAAGATAGGGTTCTGGAATCATTCTGAAATGAGTCATTGCGGAATTTTTTCTATTAAACATTTTCTGTAACGTTTCAAACCCTAAACTCTAGAGGCCATTTACAAAAATTAGTAAGGTATCTATGGTAAAAATTTCATCTTCTAGGTCATATTAAATTTGTAGATACACCTTGTGTAAGATAGGGTATCTGACTAGTCCTATTGACTAGTCTCAAGAAGGTGTTCCAGGTAAAACAATCATAAATTCTTGCTAGAGTATCCAAATTGAGTGGGACTAGTTTCATTGGATCGTTAACAGTCTGTAGTATTTTGGGTGTGAGTTTAAGAATTTGATATCAATTATTTTGTGTGGGGAATGCTATACAAGTGAGATCTCCCGGAAAGGAAAACAATCGGCAAGTTGTGAGGAAGATACCGTAAATTCCACTTGGCACATCCAATTTTGATCAGACCTATGGAATTGCAGAGAAGGAATATCAGAGAACTACCTAAAAGAAAGTTTCATACCCAGAAGGGCCGAAACTTGGGAGATAGAACAGAATAAATATTGTCTAGTAGAACCACCTCAAAATCAAGATTCAAAAGTGATACTTGGCCAACATGCCACCGAAAAAGGGACCTTCTACACCAAATAAGCCTCCAAAAAATCCTAGTTGGACTCTTGATGAAGGTGAATAAATGCGTAGGGACATAAATGAACTACAAAAGAAGATGGATCCAATGGAAGCTAAGTTGATGGATTCAATAGAAGCTAAGTTGGATACTAAGATGGATTCAATGGAAGCTAAGTTGGATACTAAGATAGATGATTTAAAAGGGGAGATCATGGAAGTATTGAAAAATTTCGTAACAGAGAAGACACCT